>LPNX010708842.1:668148-717619 GCA_001517045.1 Pseudotsuga menziesii
CCGCATCCAAAAAGCTCTCCCACTCATAATTTGAGTAAGAACACAGGGAGATATGTCGAAAATACAAAAAAAAATAGTTTTCTTTTATGACAAATATGTCAANCCGCATCCAACGAGTACCCACACTGCATACTTTTGATGAACCCCGCTACCCCAAAAACAAGAAATACCTGAAAAAGTAGTTCATCACGTTTTTCAGGTATTTCTTGTTTTTGGGGTAGCGGGGTCCATCAAAAGTATGCAGTGTGGGTACTCGTTGGATGCAGAATTAAATTCCGCATCCAAAAAGCTCTCCCACTCATAATTTGAGTAAGAACACAGGGAGATATGTCGAAAATACAAAAAAAAATAGTTTTCTTTTATGACAAATATGTCAATTCAACCATTATGGTTGACTCATTTTATTGAAATTCTATTGGTTCTTGAATTCCAACTCAAAAAATTTATTGTTGGCGTGTTTTCTTATAAGGCCCATTTTAGACCGCAAATTTCCTCTAATAAGATGCAGAAGAGTATGTACTATTCTCTGCACTCTCTAGGTCTGTAACACCTGGAGAAGACACTTGGCTTATTGATAGTGGTACTTCAAAGCACATGACGGGACAAAAGAAAACCCTGTCAAAACTTGAAGAAAATAACTATCCTCAGAAAGTATCTCTAGGAGATGACTATCAATATCCAATCAAAGGAATCGATGAAGCAAGCTACAAGCTTGATTCAGGAAATTCCCGAAGATGAAGGAAGTTTTATATGTACTAGGTCTAAAGAAGAATTTACTTTCTATCTCAGCTTTAAAAAAGAAAGGATTTAGAGTTTCATTCATAGATGGACAAGTACTCATGTGGCCTAAAGGAAAGTCAATTGACGATGCAGTTGTCATCGATGAAGAAGAAGGATGCCTGTATAAACTCAAGGGACATTCAGAAACATCCCTTGTTCATGAGTCCACTAACCCTAGTGAATTGTGGCATAGAAGGCTTGCCCACATCAATTACAAAGCACTACCTCATGTGAAGAAAGTAGTGACGGGGTTACTAGACTTGAAGATCAACCATGAAGGTATTTGCAAAGGATGTGCGAAAGGGAAGAATATCAAGAATCCATTTCCGAAGAGTGAAACAAAAAACTAAAGGTATGTTGGAATTGATTCATTCAGATGTGTGTGGTCCAATGCCATCCACATCTTTGAGTAGTTTTGAATATTATATTACATTTATTGATGACTATTCAAGAAATACATGGATATACTTCTTGAAATCAAAGAGAAAGGTGTTTGAGAAATTCAAGGAATTCAAAGGCTTGATAGAGAATCTTTCAGACAAAAGAATCAAGACACTCCGATCAGACAATGTCGAAGAGTATACTTCAAAAGATTTTGAATCCTTTTGTAAAGATGCTGGAATCAAGAGGGAACTAACTACTCCCTACAATCCTCAACAAAATGGTGTTGCGGAAAGAAAGAACAGAACATTCATGGAGGCAGTGAAGACAATGCTATATGATCAAGATCTTCCAATGCATCTATGGGCAAAAACAACAAGAACTGCTGCCTATGTACAAAATAGAATATCTCACAGTGCTCTTGGATTCAAGACTCCAGAAGAGATGTTCACGGGAAAGAAGCCCGAGGTAAGTCACCTCAGGATATTTGGTTGTCCAGTATATGTTCATATACCGAAAGAAAAAAGAACCAAGTTGGACCCTTCCGAAAAGAAGGGAATATTTGTTGGATATTGTGAAGTATCCAAGGCATTCAGAATTTACATTCCTTGATTCCATCACATGGAAATCAGTAGAGATGTAACATTCGATGAAGAAGCAGCTCTCAAGAGATCTAGAAAATGTCAACATGAAGAATTTTATGAGGAAGATGCACCTCCCAGAAATGTAGAGGCTACATTTCTCCCTGACGATGAAGCACCTAAAGATCATGATATGACAGAACCACAAGAACCCCCTACGATGGAGATATCACGGAAGAGAAATCCTGCTTGGGAAAGAGAAATTATACAAGAAGCAGAAATATATGGAGCTCGTGAAGGCTCCACAAGGATAAGAAAGAAGCCCAAGACATTTTCCAACTATGTAGCTTTGATGTGTGATCTTGTAGATCGGGAACCTACAAACTATGAAGAAGCTGTACAGAAAAAAGAATGGGTAGAAGCAATGACATAAGAGTACTAGTCAATAATGAAGAATGATGTTTGGGATATAGTTACCAAACTAGAAGGCAAGAGTGTAGTATCCTCCAAATGGATCTACAAAATAAAACATGCAGCTGACAGAAGTATAGAGAAGTATAAGGTAAGATTTGTGCCTAGAGGTTTCTCTCAGAAAGAGGGAATTGATTATGAAGAAACATTCGCACCAGTATCACGGTATACTTCGATTAGAGCTATCATGGCACTTGCATCCAGGATGAAGTGGGACTTACACCAAATGGATGTGAAAAAATCCTTCTTGGATGGTGTGATTGAAGAATAAGTATGCATAGAACAACCACAAGGATTTGAAGTTGAAGAAATACAGACTCACGTATGCAAGTTGAAGAAGGCCATGTACGGCTTGAAGCAAGCTCCTAGAGCTTAGTATGGAAGGATATATAGTTTCGTGATGAGCTTGGACTTTACCAAGAGTAAAGTCGATCCTAACCTTTACTACAAGGTTATAGAAGATGAACTTGTCATACTATTACTGTATGTGGACGACCTATTTTTGACAAGGAATGAGAAACAGATTGTAGAAAGCAAGAAGAAGCTCGCTAAAGAATTTGGGATAAAATACCTTGGGTTAATGCATTACTTCCTAGGTCTAGAGGTATGGCATAACTCGGAAGGAATCTTTCTCAATCAGGGAAAGTATCTAGTTCAACCTAAACGTGTTCACCTGATAGCTATAAAACATGTGATGAGATATCTGAAAGTGACTATAGACTTTGGTATATACTATGATGGAAACCATGATTACAGATCGTATGGCTATACATATGAAGATTGGGCTGGAAGTGTCTCAGATAGAAGAAGTACATCAGGTGGATGTTACAGTCTGGGGTTTGCTATGATTTCATGGTTTAGTAGGAAACAGTCCAGTGTTTCTCTTAGCATGGCTGAAGCAGAATATATAGCAGCTTGCTCTGTTAGTTGTGAAGCCATATGGATTTGGAAGCTGATGCCAGGTTTGTTCAACCTGGATTTAGATACCACCATGATTATATGTGATAACCAGAGTTGTATAAAGATGACGGAGAGCCCAGTGTTCCATGATAAGTCGAAGCACATAGAAATCCGGTATTTCTACATTTGAGATATGATACAGAAGGGAGCCATAAAGCTCCAGTATGTGAGTACCGGTGAACAAGTTGCTTATGTATTGACAAATCCTTTGTCTCGATTAAAGTTCGAATACTTTAGAGATAAGCTTGGTGATGTTCAGAAAGACCTTCCCTGAAAGGGGGAGCAGTGATGTTGCAGTGGGATTGTATCATCCCTAAACATTTGTTCAGAACGGATCCGGTAACTTCAATCCTCGAGAATGTGGTGGGATTCTATCATCCCTGAACATTTGTTTAGAATGGATCTGGTGACTTCGGTCCTCAAGAATGTGGTGGGATTGGATCATCCCTGAACATTTGTTCATAACAGATTTGGTGACTTCGGTCCTCGACAATGTGGTGGGAATGTATCATCCTTGAACATTTGTTCAGAATAGATTCGGTGACTTTGGTCCTCGAGAATGTGGTAGGATTGCATCATCCTTGGACTTAGTCCTAAAGTGATAGGGAGTGATTATCCTGTAATTGTATCAGGTGACTTCGGCCGTCGAGAATGTGGTAGGATTGTATCATCCCTGGACTTAAGTCCAAAAGTGAACCGAAGACTTTCGTCTTTGTATTATGGATTGCAGGTTGTTGCTGATGATGATGATGTTACTAATCGAAAGATCAGAGTATGATGATGATGATGTTATTGATCGAAAGATCATAGTATGATGATAATGATGTTACTGATCAAAATATTAGAGTATGATGATGATGATGTTACTGATCTAAAGATCAGAGTATGATGATGATGATGTTACTGATCGAAAGATCAAAGTATGATGATGATGTTACTGATCGAAAAATCAGAGTATGATGACGATGATGATGTTTCTTATCGAAAGATCATAGTGTGATGATGATGTTGCTCAGAGAATTGCTGTTGTTGATGATGATGATCGAAAGGTCAAAGTATTTTTGATGATGATGCCACTGATTGATGAAGACTAAAGTGCTGACGATGATGTTGATGCAGTTAAATTTGAAGATGAAGAATATATGTCAAAGATATTGAAAAACATTCCAATGATCTATAGATGTATCACGCTGATGATGTTGAATATGCTCTCTCTCCTTCTCCTGCTGCTGTTGTTGATGTCGTTGTAAAATACCCTTCTCGTTAAGGGGGAGTGTTGAATTATTGTAATTTTGAAGTGTATTTACTTATTATCCTTGATGTTCCTATCGTGATAATCATTTGTATTTCATTATACCCTGATGTTCCTATCAGGAGAATCACTAAGAGTCATGAGGAAATTCACTCCGTTGTAAGTCAGGTCATTAGCACCCTAATTAATATAATATTAAGTTGTTAGAGTCCTCTTAGAGAAGTCGGCCCAGTCAATTTTAGTGGGACGGACTTGTTGGAGAGGAAAATCAAGTAAATAGAAGAATATAAATAGAAGTGAGGCTCTCCTCATTTCTACACACTCACACTCACTTGTGTAGCGCGTAAGAGAGAGATAGTTGTAGTTGCAAGGAGGAGAAGGATAAGTCTGGGGTTTTATCTTTTATCTTTTGATCATCTATATTGAGGAAGCTTTTGCTGGGTTTTTCCCAGGGTAAACCTGTGTTGATCTCGTGATACTGTTTATTTCAGTGATCCTATCTATATGATTTTGTTATGAAATTGAAATTGAATGCTGATAATCTAGCTTAGCATATGGAATCTTAATAGAAACTACAAGACTCGTGTTAGTGGATAAGTTGAAGGAGGGTCTAGCTCTAAAACATTTGGTGGGGTTGGAGGAGAAAGAGGCTCTACTGGCATGTCTCTCTAAAGAATACTTGGACATATTCAGGGTTATTGATGCACATAGCTTATCTTAGTAGAGTGGGATTGAAAGGAGTATCGAAGATTTAGGATTAGGAGATGAAGGAGCTTGTGTAGTTTTAGAAAATAGGGATATTGTGAGCCGGGTTGAGAATAAAAGGGAGGGTGGAGGTGGAGATTTATATGGCTCTAGGGAGGAACATAGGAAAATAATGAAGAAATGTGTTAAGGTCAAGGGATCGAGTGTTAGGTTGGTTTTGGGTGATGATATATGAATACACGAGGTAGTGGAGCTTGCAACACTATTAGTTATGGGTTGATTCCTAGGACGAAGGATGGGAGAGGAAAAATGAAAATTTGGATGAGGGAGGGATGGGGGCCAAAGCATGGCTACACCCCTAAGTTGATCATTTTTTTCTAAGAGGTGGATGGATTTTATATTCAAATATGAGGCAAATGTGCAAAAGATAATCAATGAGGTTAGGAGATGGAGACCAATTTTGAAGCACCGGGCTCCAATGATTGATGCTTGATTTAAAATACTTGAGGTGACTCCATTTTGGGTTCATTTATCTAGTGTATTCATTGAATAATGGACTTATGAGGTATTTCATGTGATCAAGAATGAGCTAGGGTTTTTTTATGAAGTAGATATTCTTTTTGAAGAATTTTGGATAATGATTGTGGTTAAATATTAGTGGGTATCGACATAAGGGAGGGATTAGAAGAATACATGGTCTTGCATTAGGGTAGTATTCATTTTACTCATCTTCTGTACTATTATGGGGCCCCCTTTGAGCGTTCTCATTGTCATTTTTATGGTAGTGTGGTGATGCATGTGATTTTCCTTTTAGGTAGGGATATTGGAAAAAAAGAGGACACGAGCAAGAGAAATAATATATAGTCCTAGTCAAGGGAGGAGTTGAAGGATAAGGATGAGTAGCCTTGAGATTTCAATTTTAGGAAAATATCATCCGAGGAGAGAGAAGGATTCAAGGAGCATTTAGAAAAAAGGAGAATCAACTGATACCCAAAAAGGAACCTTCGACAACTGAGGTGGATGCAAAAAAAAGTGGAGATCTTGAAGGTGAATATAGTGGAGGAAGACAATAGAGGTGTAACATTTCAAGGTATGTCTCTATAAGACTTGGTTTCTTTACATAACTATTCTTTTTTGGTTAGAGGGGGGGGGNGTTTTTGTTTTATTGAGAAAGACAATCTTAGGTTTAGTAAAAATCTATGGGAGATGATTATATGGAGGAAGCATGCAAGAAGGATACATACTTGGAGGGGTTTAATTTAAGGGAGGGTACTCAATATGATCTCAGGACTTGAAAGGGGATCATTATATTTGAAAGGAGGTTGTTTGGGGGATTTGGGACTATCTAAGGGTAGGGACAAGAAGCATTAGAGACAAAATATGTCACATTTTTATAGCCCCAAAGAAAAGTAATCTAGAGATTCAATCAAGGAAACAACTATCTATAGTGGGCATTCTTAGAGGAATAAACCCCAATCGGAGGCATTTGAATGATATTTGTATCCCTTAATTGTAGATGGATGGTCCACTTGTAAAAAATATTGGTCTTAGAAGGGTTGGTTGAGGCCTAAAATAAAGATGTTGTGTTTTTTCAAGCGTCAACAGGGGAAGGGGACAAATTTTGCTCAAATCTAAGGAAGTTACTTATTGGGTGGGATTTCATTTTACCAATTTAAAATGTAGACTGGGTGGTTTGATCTCAAGTTGGAAAACACACTCTCTCAGATGCACTCACTCATGGGATTTTGATTTTGGTTTGGGATTGACTCTTTATTCTTAGATTTTGGATCTAATGTTCTTAGCAGTGAATTTGTATGGACCCTATTTTGAAATAATATTGTATTTGGAAACAAATTAATCTAAAGCAATTAGATGTTGAATTTGTGATAGTGAGTGGTGACCTTAACTTTTCAATAGAGGACGCAAAAATTTAGGGGGAGGCAACCCAGGTGGATAGTATGTTAGATTACTTTGTAAACTAGTTGTTGGAAAAGGGTTTGTATGATGTGTTTCCAGTGAAAATCAAACCTACATGGAGGAATAAAAGAAATGGGTATTACAAGATTTCAAAGAGATTGTATCGGTTTCTGGTCAACGAGGGTCCCTTGAACATTAATTTGAGGATAAAATAATGTGTAGGGTTAGGGGGGGCCTTGACCACTTTCCCATTTTGATCGATATTGACAATGGAGGAATTAAACCTCATATTTCTTGCAAATTGAAGTCACAATAGTTGGAAGAAGAATCATTTGTAAAATTGTTTAAGGAACATTGGGTTCCTTATGTTGAAAGGATCAAGAAATTAGTGTCCATTCAACTCAAGGAAAATACAACAATGTTAAAGAAGGATACAAAAAAGTAGGTGCATGAAAAAAGAATACAACAAGACAAATAGTTGAAAGATATAAAAGAGTAAATCAGAGGAGATATATTCATGTATTTGGAAAGTCTAAACAAGAATCCCAAAAGTTTGATATATGTGAGTTGGAAAGGAAAGAAAATAAGATGATGAAAGAGAATGAGAGGGCATGCAGGATAAAAAGAAGATAATTATGGTCAAACAAAGGAAATTAAAACATTGAATTCTTCAACCAAGTTTCCAACCATAAAAGAAAAATTATGGAGAATGGAAGTACCAAAAGATCATGTTGATACCCAATGGGTCATAGCCTGCAAAAATTTACAAAATTTCTTAGAATTATATTGTTAATATTATTTAGTTTTTCACCCTATAAGTCCTACATTGGTTGGTTTCCTCCTAAAATCATAGTTTGTTTTTAGACCTAACTAAGCAAATAGAGGGCCTACCTTATATCAGAAACTTAAGAAGGTTGAAATTTTAAATAAGGAATATTGCAACTTAGCACAAGGATTGTTTCAGCTAAAGTTTAAAATGCATTTACAAGTTGATGCATTAATGTTTTATTCATAATAGAGATAAATCTACCTTTCGATGCATATTTTCAAATGAATTGGAAGGTGTTATGTTTGGAATCAATGCTATGTTTTTGTGTATGTTATTAAGCTTAGTTGGAGGCAATGTTTAAAATATCGACTTCATAAAATTAATGTCAAAACTATATACCCCATGAAAGTATTAGTATAAGGGGCCAACTTTAAATTAAAGGTGTCATTATCATAATATATTGTATGAGGTGAAATTTTTACATGGTTAATATTGAATGCATACATGATTACTACGCTACAATCAGTTCCACTATCCGATGGCCCAAGGAAACATTAATGGTAATCAGGTTTGTCCTTGTTCATATAACATGTCATATTTGGTACCATGCCAATGGTTTAATAAATTCATTTTTCCCATTTTTGAACATATGACCATCACATGTATTGGATTGGATGCTAGCGTGGAATTTGAAGTGGTATGTTATGGTAATTTCGTTCATGCATGCGTCACATTTATTTTGTAACTATATAGCTCATTCAATTTCGACCTAACCACTATGCACGTGAAATGTTGTTATGTTGGTTTTCTAGATTAGAATAAAGTTGTTATTGATGTCAAAATGGTGAGTTGTCCCATAAAATTGTCAAAATTTTGTGTCATCTTATAACATTGTTATTGATATTGGTCATCCTTACACAATAAAGTATTGAGTGACCCAACACTCATATAAATAAAGGAAGTGATCCCTTCATTTTGTATCCATCCAAGTCTGGAGATTTGAAAAGAGCGAAGATGATTTTCTTAGGGTTTAGAAGATGAAGACTCTATGCGCTAGTATGATTGCACAAATCTAAATGTGCTGAAGATGTGTAAATATGATTGTGTAAGTTATATACAGTTAATGTAAGAACAACTTTTGCTTCAAACCAAGAGCATATCACAGATCGTAAAAGTTGCAAGAATCCCATATTGTTGATATTGCAGATTGTAGAAAACATAGATTGCATAAGTTGTAGGTTGTTGATATTGCAGATTGCAGAAGACACAGATCGAAGATCACAGAAGTCGCAATTTTGTAATATATCTTTTCAGGGTTGCAGGAAAAGGTAAGGATAGGATGTCGAAGCTTCCTTCCCGTTGGCGATGGAAAATGCAAGGAAAAGGAGTAAGCGATTCCTTTCAGTTGGCATTGAAGAAAAAAAGATTGGAGATTGCAGTCTCCACTCAAGTTGGTTCCTGAACACAACAAGTAGGTTCTTGCACAAAAAGGATTGGTTTCCTCTCAGGTTGGTGCTTGCGTAGAGGACTGGAGTCTTTACAGGTTGGTTCTTATGACCAACAAGTTGGTGCTTACTTGTGGGATTGGTGTTTGAGTGAGTTTGTTCTCACATATTGGAGTTTGGTGTCTCCCATCTTTTGATGTGATCAAAAATTTATTATACAAATTCTTTGCGCATTGGTGCCTTTTATTGTTTTGGATGAAATAGAATTTGGAGCACAATTTGTTAAGTAGAAAATTGTATAATCCTTGCTTTATACTAATTCACCCCCCTCTCAGTATAAATAATAATTCCATCAATCTATCATGTTGTTCTACCACCTCACTTCTTTGTTGGCATTGGGAATTTTTGATGTGAATGAAATTTAGGTAATCTTGTTCAAAATATTAACTGTATTAGTTATTAAAAGATAAAACAGAGATATACAACGTCAACTAGATGTTGAAGTAAATTCTAGAATTCAGTGACCCATGTTTGTAACTCTCCCACTCATATCTGATTTATTAATTCTCAAGTTGATGAAATATATGCTGGAAACTAGTCATATTAAGCAATTGATTTTTAGTGTGAAAAGAATAACCGAAGTGATGACTAGGAAAACATATTTAAGTTAGATATGGAGACGATAAACTAATAACCCTATGGGTTTTGTTGTTATCATGTTTGATAATCTTAATTAAAATACTGCATTGTGATATTATGCTCATAATGCATTGTGCTTAAATTATATAACAGTGTCTTTAGACACCACCTCTCTTCTTGAAATTTAATTCCCTTTCTTTATTTTCCTTTATGTTTTATGGTCCATATGAAGAGGTTCCCCAATAATTTGTTGTGATTTAGAAAAATAATGTCTTGAAAATTTTTATGTGACCCCTTATGAAAAACACCCTAAGATAAATTTTGTTGGAACTCAATCATTGGACATTGTTCTTCACAAGCATCACTGAAATAGCTATATGATTCCCGACTCATTTGAATTTGATGAGTTTAATAATTTGGCATATTTATATAATCCCATAAATTTCTTTTTACCTCCAAAGTATTGAAGATATGCTCTAATGTAGAATACCTTATTTCCATGAGAAGAAAATCAAAATTAGGCTCATGAACTATGACTTAAGCCATCTTGGTAGTAATTTCAGAAGGTTGAATCTCCATAGACATATCAAGGTAAAATTTCAAAAACCTTTCATTGAAATTTGACAGTTTTTCACCATGATTCCTCCTCATATAATAGAAATTAATAATATAATAGGGTTGACTCTTTCTCTCGATCCAATTTTCTGAAAAGATATCATAAGAATCCATCCAATATCTTATTGAACCAATAAGTAATATTCTAAAACAATTCCTACAATATTCTTCTAAGGAATGACAAAACATTCTCATGAAAACATCATCATGTTCAATTCCCATATAATCAATATAATATTGTAAAGAAGATAGGCACTTCACATAGTTTGTGGACATAGCATGGATAACAAATGGGAGTAAGAAATATTGGTATCTACTTACAACTTATGGGTGATGGTTTTCAAGTGAATGCTCACTAGGGTATATATTAAAGTTTCTTTCTCAAATGGAAAAGATAATGATGAAAAATATCTTTTAAGAAAACAAATAATGAATAATTGTCATAATTAATAGTACAAGAGGGAACCAATGTTTCCTTGCCCATGTAAGAGAAAAAGGTTTTCAAGATATGATTTTCCCAATACACGAGTTAAGGACAAATTCTATTCAAATATATGAGAAGAAACAATAAACAATTAGGCAACAAGACCAAAATATCTTAAAAGAAACTCTTTGGTAAGTCCTGATAATTATGAAGATATTCCTCATTCTTAATGGGGTATCTTCCCAGTGGAGTTCTTAATAAATTGGAGTCACCAAGTGAAAATTTATTTCAATGATATTCTTTAACAAATGTCTAAAGAACATCTTCTTCTTCTCCTAGTCACTAGTAGGATTCTTTCCATATAATTAAAACTTTTAAAATCGATCCCTGACAATGACACTAATTTGATGTTGTTCCTTGAGATGTTCTTGAATATTGAGGAACTATTCTAAGGTATCTAAAACTCTAGGTTAGGAGGATAAATATAGCAACCAGAGGAGGTTCAATATGATTATTGAGTATGGAAATTTAAGATAAAATAGGAAAAGTCATTTAAAAGTATTATAGAGGTCAAGCTAGATGATCGCATAGTTTATTAAATTCAAGAGGGCACCTTTACACTGCATTTAAAGATATCAAGCTTCAAGAAATGGTATAAATAAAGAGGTTATTTCAAACATAACAAGTAATATTTGAAACCAAATAATTAAAAGATATAATCTCAATGGAGGAAGGTATTCCAAGTCACTTATAACTTTAGAAGAAATACTTGTAAACATTAACCTGATATTGCAATATGAAAACTATTAATAACATGCATGAAGAAACCTGAAATAAATCAATGCTTAAGATCATGTACATTGAAGTAATAGATACCAAATCACTATGAAATCATTCAATACAAAATACATTAAGTATATTTTTTCATTTAATGTTCACAATATAACACAAGGAGATAATAAATATCATTTACAAGCAAAACATACACGCTTTGGAATTCAAATAAATTGGCCAACAAATTTATAATGAAATACTGAAAAAGTCAGGCATTTATATATCATTAACTTTTTAATAAGTCTTTTTAATAACAACTAGAACAACTGATGAATAGGCTTATTGATTAAAAAGGAAGAGTTACAAACTTGAAATAATATAGGGAGGAATCATCTTTTCATTCTTTACATCGTGTGGGAAATCTTTACAAAACCATCATGGCATTTATCTAAACTAATAACAAACTAAAAGGTAATCTCTAGTTCTTCCTGATGTTGCCTCCTCCTTTTAACAATCATCCTTGACTAAATAGTCCCAATCTCTAACCATTGTTTATTCAATTATTGCTAATTCTTTTCCTTGAAAATAGACAATTTAGACTAAATCTCCTTATCCAATCATATTTCATACATATAATTTTTGGGTCAATTGTCCTTCTTCCTAACCATCTTGAATTCTTTCTTTGTTGAAATTTATGTACTACAAACTAATGTCCTTCATTCCATGCTAGAATTCTTCCTCATAAGTCAAATGATGTCCACATTTTATTCATTTCTTAGTATTTGTAATATTTTCTCCTCCTTTCTTGTAACAATCAATTTGTTTTGTATGTCCTCTCCTACCTAGAATATTTCACATCTCTCAATCTATCTCATGCCAGTTAATCAATTACACACAAGGTTAAAGAAAATAGAGAAAATAAAATACTTTAATTACTTCATGATAAGGGTTACGTAGTCAAGGTGATTTCCTTTTTTCTTCCATTTTGAATGCAAACATCAAGAATTATGAAAAGTATAATGAAAAGAAACTCTTAAATAGTACTAACCTCTTTTAGAGGAAAACTCAAAATATTCCCAGTCTTCTTAATGGAACACAATTAGGTAGAAAAATACTTACCATAAGGATTATATCACCATATTTTGGCAGAATTATCTCCAAAAGTTAGAAGCATACAAAAATCTCAAATCTTCAAAGCTTTTCATAAAAGAAAATTGGGTTTCTAGACATTATCGGGTTTGATCAAGTTGTCGACAAAATATAATATCCTAATTGTAATGGATTATCAAATTGATAGAGAGGATTTTTATTGTAATAACTATACTTGTATTTTGAAGCATACCTTTTCGCTTGAACCAACTTCATCCATTTCATTTTCTGCATCTTCACTTGCTCAAAATTATTCTACCATTGGTTTCTCTACTTGATATGCTGCTAATTTGAGCACGTGTTTGACACATTATTTCCCACTACTCTAAGTGGGCCCACAAAATCCTTGATTTATTATTAATGGTGTAGTATATCAGTTTATTGCAATGTTCCATGCTCATATTCATTTTAGGTTGATATTTAGTTTTATCCATGCAATATTTTTTCCTTTGAAATGAATGTATGTTGTAAAATCACATCCATATTGGTCATTCGATATTTTGGGTGTAAACACCCTCGTTAATCTTTGTTCAACTTTCCTTCTAAAATCTCATTGCAAAAATCCATTTATCAACATTGGATAGTGTGGATGTATAGGTTTTTAAGGAAATACTTAGTTCATGACTATTTCAAGAGCTATCCAAAATTAGGTAGGGACATTTTTAGTTTCAAGATAAATTAGAAGGGATTAATTGATGAGGAAACCATCAATCCTTTTGTATATTACATGTTTACTAATTCTTTTATTTGTCTAAGTGGCACCAACAATGTCAAGTTCTATGGTCAATATGGAAGGAGAGAAAATATGAAAGATGATCCTTTCAAGAAGTATTACCCTAGATATAACTTAAGTGTATGGTGAAATTTAGGTATTACCCTAGATATAACTTAAGTGTATGGTGAAATTTAGGTCACCTCCTAAGATAAGGTGAGGGAGGAAGAGGATGTGAGAGGAGAAAAGAGCATCCCATAAGACTTTCTTTCCATGTGAAGGAGCGTATATATTGGGTATATAAACAATATAATTTAGGGACTTTGAAAAATAGGAATCAAGGATGTAGTAAGAGGAGGATACCAATTAATAATTGAGAAATTCCATCTTAATGCTAAACCACTCAAGTTCCCTTCTTCACCAACAAAATCAAATCTCTAGACTGGTAACTGTTTCTTGACTGTCTTTTGTGCTTCCTCTATCGATCCCATAGCCTTGTATGAACTCAACGTTGGGTCAATTATTTTGGACCAATCTTCTCAGGGATCATTGTTTGGAGTCCATCCCTATGCCTCCCATATTATGTGTGAGAACTATCATTTTTTAAACCCTTGGGGGCCTCCACTACTAAGGACCCCTTGTATGGTTTGTTGGTGACCTACTAGTACCTCTTTTTTAGCTTCATCTTTTGCATCATTTAAGTATGAAATCCTCCGTTGATATCCCATAGAGGAAATTCTTTGAGATTAATTTAGAGTTTCATGTGAATGCCCCAAATAAACTTTCATTATGAATGAGTTCGATGTATTCTAGAGAAATATAAAGAGAACTATGAGATATTAGAGTCCCTATCCTTTACGGAAATGGATGGGGATTTGGGAAAAACTTCCTTTGATCCTTTCAACTGAGTAGGTGAGTAGGGGTTGCATTGTTTACAAGAACAATAATGGGAATAGGATAAGAAAGGATAAAGTTGTCCTGCATAAAATAAGAAATAGATAGTTTCCATTTATATCTTCTAGGATCATATGGGAGAGTACTCACTCCTTAGGATGAAATAATATTTGCTTCCAATATCTTGATTTTTTCTTGTAGTTGTTCAGTGAATTTTGCAAATTCTACATTTATTCTTTCTTGGTATTTTTGGATCATATCGTGCTCTTTATCCTTCTTCTCTAGTCCCCTTTTCCTTTTTTGGACTTTTTTAAGGAGTACTCTCCAAAATTAGAAGTGCACATGACTAGGTGTGCTACTCCATTCTGATCAGATTTATTACAGAGGGGACAACTGATCTTTAAGTGACCATGAGATCTAGAGTGTGAGCATCCAAAAGGAACATTTTTATAATCCAAGGTTTGTATAAAATGATGATTCCTATCCTCTATCATTATAACATCTAAGATAACTTGTGCCATATCCATTTCAACAAAAATGGTAGCCATAATGGTAGTGGTTTTCAGTTCAGTATCTGAAGCCACTTTAAAAAAAGTGCCCAAATAATCCCCTATGATCTTGAAGATTTTGGGATCTTTAAATTTAGTAGGAAGATAAGGCATTTTGACCTAGAGTGATAGGATATGAATTCTCTCTCGAATCAGGTTAAAACCAACATGCCACATGGACAATGTTAAATATGAGGTTCCCTATAACCATGGCCCCTCCATGATGATTTTGAGGTGGTCCTCCATTGTGTTGAAAACAAAGAAACTATAGCCATGAGCTCCAACATGGGTAAGGGGAGAGTAACCTAGGATATGGTACCAAGTTCTATTTACCCATTTATGTAAATCATGCTCATATAATCTTATGGAATAAAATATTCTTATGAGTATTTTTTCAATATAGTGTATTACCTTGTCCCTAAATCCTAGAGCCGGGTCCAGAGTATCCTTTATCTTTGTAGCATGTCACCTAATGCACTTAGCTTTCTGGTATTAATGTCATTTGGTAATGGTAGGAAAAGGGGTTTTACCTTAATGGGTGTGAGGGGGATGATCCACAAGTAACAAGGGTTTTGTCACTAGTAGGGTATTATATGTTTATGAATCAAGATCAATGACCAGGGGAATATCCAACGAGATTATTGTGGTGTGATATAAGTTGTGGGTTGGGGAGGAGTGTGAGGGAGATATTTTGGGAAACTGTCACAATTGTGAGAAATTATTCCTTTCCTTGATGGTTGCAACCAAGGAAAAAATGTGTGTGATAATTAGTAGACCATATACTAACAATATAAAGAAACTCTAAAAAAATATTGAAAAAATAATATTGACAAGTGATAAAATTCCATAAAACAAAGAGAATGAATTAGCTTTAAACATATAGTATTGTCCAATGGAAAATCTTGTATATAAATGGTCTCACCTAGAATATTGTATATCCAATAGTAGTGAAAAATATCCCTTAAATATAGGTCCTTTTGAACTCTCTCAAATTGCTTGCTAACTAACTTCGAATGATGAGGAGAAACCATTTATTCCTAAGGAATAAGTCAAGCAAGATTCATGATTCCAAATGATGATAAGACAAAGTGTGAAAGATGATCTCTCAAACTAACTCTTGCAGCATAACCTTTCTTTGAATTTCTCTCATCAAATGCATGCTCATGGCTTCCGTTTATATGCCAAATTGAGGTAGTCAAACGTCTAGTTCTCAATGTGAATGTTCCATCTCATGAAATGATCTTTGAGGTACAAGTATGGGTTTATTAAATGATCCCAAGCATGTGAAGATAACTATTTTAATTATTGGATCCAAATGTGGTTGTAATACTTGAATGTGATGTGGAAACTCAATGGTACATCCATTGGTACAACTGTATAGGTTTCAAGACTTTACTCGCATGTGTTTGTGGAGAATACTTGTGTAGTTCCACAAAATGATGGATTTTTTCCCATTCTAAATCTGATGAGGACGATTCTAACGAGATGAATGATGTATTTTGATGATTTCCTTCTACAATAATTACTGAATTATTGAATGTGTGTGAGATTTGGGCGATAGCAGATTCCCTCTAATGTGTGAAGTTAGGAAGGATATGTACAATTGGAATGCATCATTGTTTCTTTCCCTCATGATGATATTGTGAACTATGATAGTAAGATATAAATTTGTTGAGAGTAAAGGAGTAGTTGTACGAGAATGTTGGTGAGGACTATTGGATTAGAAAATTAATAGGTAGCACATAGAGTATGGTTTGTTTTACAAACAAGAAAGGCATCCCTATGCTCGTGAAGTCCTGTCAAATAGAATTACAATAAAAGGATATCCAGGGGCCAGCTCTTTAAATTCTAGACAAATGTATGAAGGTGGACTTAATCCCATCATGAGTAGATGTGTCTTGGATTGGTAATAATGTTTGATGCTAGAGAAGAGAATTTGTTGATGAATGTGAATAACCCATTTCAGTGGGGGATCTAAATAATGATGAAGATGTTGGGTAGGAAACTTGCTTATATCAAATCAAAACATGACTTTAACCATAACTATGAACATTTCAAGGGTCACAACATACAACTCCCCATGATGCAATAAAATTTTTGATGGTGAACATAAGGGGGAATACTAAGGCAGGGAGCATTGAGGACTCTCTTTTTTTGATTTAAGGTGAACCCTTACATTGATGAGAAGCGAAGATGTTGTGCCCACAACAACTCCCACACAATTTCACCTTTTTAAGATGAAATAGCGATCCCCCCACATTAAATCTTCTTTAATACTTGACTAAGAATAGATCGAAACTTTCAAAAAAATATTCAAACCAATTCCTTGATGCGTGATCTTGATCACTACAGTAGACTTTCAAAATTGGGACTCTCTCTAAGTTACCTTAATTAAAACACTAATAAATATACCCCAATGAGATCGGAGCATGTAAATAGGGATATTCTTAGTCACACCAAATTTAACCATCAATAGATCAACATATTTTCACTCCGATAAATACATGCATCGTTGGTTTGAATCATAGTGGTAAGATTATATTTTCATTGTAGTATATCTTATAACCCTGTTGATGATCCAACTTCAACACATTTATTGTAGACCTTTTTCGATAAGAGTAAAATAGAAACAATTGTTTGTTAAATCTATTTCATAATTTTAAAAACCATTAGGGCATATTCTAAAAGGAATAATTCCAATAAAATCATTGTCATGTCCCCAGTTAAATAATTTCCAAATAAGGTTACTTGCAAATAATGTTTCACCAACCTACCAGTTCCCTAGGTTGAGATGGAGACATAAATTTTGTAATAAGGAGATATGGGACCCAAAAGGACTTTAATTTATCATATTCACATTTAAATGGGTCACATAAATGAAAAATTCAAGAAAATAAGGTGGCATGGATTCATGGAGACACTTGGAAGCTTGTGGAGCCTTTGGGTGGCTAGATTTCCTACACACTTGGCATGATCTTCATCCAAATTTGAATAGATGGGTAATGTAATGTTATTGGATGGTGAGGTGGTTTCAAATATCATATAATGAGCCAATGAATTCGAATTGGTAAAGGAGAGTAACTCCCATGGAAGAGGAAGAGACTAGAATACAATGTGTGTCACTTGGAAGGAGATTCCATGCACTCTATGACAACAAATGATGGAAGATTCTGTGACAAGTATGATAAATTCAGACTTGATTACTGAAATATGAAAAATATGACATGGTAGGGATAAAAATATCCACTAATAGGTCAAATTTTGGATTTAGAGGAAGCCATTCGAATTGGGGAAGGAATTAGAGCATGAAGAGGAAGACAAGTGTCATATGAGTTACTAATCCACAAAGATGAGTTGGAGGAAGCTCATGGAGGGAAATTCAACCTTAGGGGGCCTCATGAAGTTAATAAAATGATTTCATGAGGAATTATAATATATTTTTATCATTTTTAAATTGTACTTTGGCATTTTGGAAAGATTTTGCTTATCCATTTCACGGTGAGTGTTCACTCTCCCTACTAGTGAACCAATTTCGAGGGTATTTGATTCCTTTCAAATTTGGTTGATGGATAGGAAATTCATACCTCTCATTGGATATTAATGAATGAGTTTTAGTTTTAGGTTTGAGGTACATACAGTTGAATTCTCATATATCTCCCCATTCTCTCATTCCTTCTTCTCCATTCCCCCACACTCTCATGTTGATGGCGCACTTGTTAGAGTGGTGCTTGCAATTTTCTAAGGATATTTGATGCCCAAGCTTGGGTATATTATGTATGTATCTATAATCTCATATAAATATGATATGTAATTCGAAATATCAGAAATACATGTATGAAAGGATTTCATTCTCCATGCTCTTGAATAACTAGTTTTCATGGATTTGGCTTCACTCTTGAAGTGGTTTTTGTTGAGGCCTGGAAAATTGCAGGTAACAATAGTAGGGATTCTCCCCAATAAATGTTCCCAACTAGCTCGTTATTGTTTGGTATGGGGAATCCGTCCGGCTACCGTAGATCAAGTAATGGTTAAAGTGTTTTATTGGTTACGGACCGGTCCACCGTAGGTTTATTTTTTAGTTTTTTTATTATCTTATGTATGATGTACAGGTGCCTAACTAAATGCATGCAATAGAGATAATGAGGAGGGTCACAACGTGATGCGCATGTTCTTACCTCTCGTCTTACCTCTCTCTCTTCTAAATCACAAAACATTTAAGAGAAAGTAACTAAGACTCACTAACCTATTCCTAGGGAGAAAAACTATAACTAATGGTGAGTAATTAATTGCATTTACATGCATAAAGAAAATCACAAATAGCTGTTAACATTCATGAACACATGAATATCAATAGAAATATGAACAACAAGATATCTTATTGTTAATTAAAACATTCATTACTCAATCATGAATGTGGAAATTTCACAAAAATAAACAGAAGTACATTCATAACATGAAAGAATTCAATAGGTTAGAACGATCTCACAATTCATGGAAACAAGATGAAAAAGAAATAGTTCACATCCAACCAGCCCATGGCAAACATTTGAAACTCCACAAACTTTCTCCAGCCAAAAAAATATAACTCTTTATTATAAGATGAATTAGTTCTTCTTACAATAAACTTCCTCAAGATAGTATGAAAAAAGGTCCTTACTCCCTAAAACTTTCCTATACTTATACAAAAGGAAAAAAACTCTTGGGTTGCCCCTCATTGCCTCTTAAGCTTCCCCAACCTTACCTTTACAAAAAAATTGTCCTTTTTCTTGTGAACAAAAAAGATAAATACAATATATTACATTCTTTATCAATATTTCTAAAATTTCACAAAGAAGGCCCAACTTGCTCGTTCATGAACCTTTTCCATGCATTAGCATCTGCTGCTATGCTTTCAAATCCAGAAGGCTCAAGGAAACGAATGCTAATCTCATGCTTGGTCGCCTGCACTTTTACACCTTCTATTCTAGCCGAAATTAGGCATATCTGGTCCTCCAATAAGTGTATGTTGATAGCTGCATGTGATACTTCATTTTTAATATCCAAATCCTTGGCCTGCTGGATTTCTCATTCATCCTCACCGTACCTATCCTGTAAATGTTTTAAAAATAGTTCATGTTCAGGTAGCACCTCCAATATTTTCACAGTAGAAGTCTGGCATCGGTTATAGGTTAGGAGTACTCTCCTGCAAAATTCAACAGAAGCAGTCTTTGTCTTTTTCACCATCTTCTTAAAATCCTCTGCGGTATTACTGGAGAATTCAATCAACTCATATTCTTGCTTCAATGTCTGCTGATATTTGATGGATAGGTCTGTGGGAGATTATTTATTCGTTTCTACCCAAACCATTCTCCCCTTTAGAATTTCCAATATATCTTGAGTCCTATCCAGAAAATATGAAGTGGTAATTACAATTTCTTTCAGCCTGGTGTCTATCTGCTATACTTTACATATTTCCTCTTCTATTTGTAGTTGTATCAGATGGATCTTTTTTCTGAGCTTAAGAGCATGTTTCTTTATGGGTCGAATGTCAACTTTTTGCTCCATGGCACTCTTTAGCGATGCTGTCAATGAATTATTCTGTTCTTCTAAAGTTGCTATCTACGTCTGATATTGATTCTCCTTTTCTTATGTAGTAGCCTTCTCTATTCCCAGCTCAGTAACTTTGCTTTCCAACTTGTTCTTTTCCTCATCTTTATCCCAGAAATTAGTGTACCCCAAATGAACTCGTGCTTCTTTATAATAATCAACTACCTTATTTTCAGAGTCATTTCTGTGAAAGTTTATTTCTCCAAAGTGAAAATATGCTAATTTTTTAACAAACTCTACTGCATTCTTGACCCTTGAAAACTTATAACTTCCAACGAAGAAGGGTACTGCAGGGTACATTGCCTTTTTATGTTCAACCAAAAAATTCCCTACTCCATTGATGTATAACTGTCTAACAACTTTCTTCTGGAGTACATAATCAGTAGCATATTTTGGGAGCAGAGAAGGAGCTCTCAAACCACCATATATCCTCACATACAAACCATCCTCTGTTAGATAATAACTCCCAAATTCTTGTATGAATTTGAATGATTCCCTTGACATGCAATCACATTCTATTAGGAAAATCAGAGTATATAGGGGCATGATGAAATGCTCACAAATCTCCCTATAATAACTATAATACTTATGAGCCCAAAACAATTTATAAGTTGTGTACACTGGGGTTCGGTCCTTCTCCCAATTGCATTTTAAGGCAGGGAAAGGATGAGTGCACAATATGCAATCAATTAAGATAGAACTCATGTAGAATTAAGATTTATTCTAGCATACTCCTTGCAAGGATGCACTTATACATGCTGAAAGACTATTTGACACTATACTGGCCTAGTTGAAAATAGTTCCTTGTGTAGAAACAAAAAAATATGATCGGTATCCAACCAATCTTGAAACTTTTTCCATTGGCTCTACCAAAAATCCTGTTAAGCATCAAAGCAATAAATCTGTATAAGGTATGGAGAGTTGAGGTATCATACTCTCCCAAAGGTCTGGTCCTGAAGTTCTTTCCTGGAATCATCATCTTCTTTACCGTCTCCACCAGATCCAGACCTACATCCTTTAACCAACCTTCCATTAGATAGGTCTGTGGTGTGGGTAGTTTATATGCCATAGCCACATAGGAAGAGTTGTATGCAGCATAGCCTTGCGTTGCAGTATTTTCTAAGATCATTCTCGTCATTTCTTCCCTAGGCAGAATCCAACCTATCACTTCTGAGCACAGAAATAGTTCAGGCCTACTAGCCACTTTCATCAAAGCTGGCCTTTCAATATTGTCATAAATGTGCATGTCTTCAAACCCAACATTAGGGACATTCTGGCTTGAGATCATTCTGAAAATCACTCCCCATTTGTATTCCGGTTCTACTCTAGTTGTGGCTTTGGTGTCTTCATAGATGAATTCTACCTTGGTTATTACTTCTACCTCAGGTTCCTCTTCAGTCACCTGGGATTTCTTCTTCTGTATCTTTGGCATGCTGCTGTAATGGAAATCAACTTGTAACAATTATGCAACATGTTTTAGTCTAACTAACTCTAGCAATTGCGATAGTGATAAACAAGAAAAACATACAGATTTTATTCACCTCTTCGACATGCATGTTGGTAGATTTATGTCAAAAACACAGTCTTTATGAATGAGGAATTTAACAAGAAAACCCTATAACAATGCTTCCTCCTCAACCTGCCTAAGCTTCACTTGTCTCAAAACCCTAATCTAGAAATTATTCTTCATCTCATACAGGTATTTTGATTCTCATCAAACGTATTCCACCGCTAAATCTCAACAAAACTCTCAAAATTACCCAGTTTCACCGTACTTCTTAAACCAACGTGCAAACTTCTCTTTCAAACAACCCTAGTCGACTGAATGCCCTCCAGAATCCCACGGGAAACAATGGCTATAGGGAATATGGCTTCTTAACCTCTGACTGACCATAAAATTTCCAAGAATAGGGTGGTGTAGACAGAGAAACGCCTGTCTACACCATGCCTTACAACCCCGGGCAAGAGATGCATGCGCATACATAATGCTCGACGACAGACAGACTCAACCTCCCACGAATGAAATCTCAAGCAATGGGTTAAGCCCCTTAATGAAATAAAATGTTCACAAGAAAAATGCAAGGAAGAAAAACCCTAACCCCCTGTGGAAACCTAACCCAACCCGTTTTAACGGTTCAAAATCAACTAACAATACCCAAAGTAACAAGGCCATGGTTAAACCTACCTGGAAATAGTGATGTGAATGATTGGATGAGACATAAAATTCCACGGGTGCAGAGCAGGAAGAAACAGGTCTTGATAGCTGCACGCACACCTTCTCTGGACGGTTTTGACAGTGCAAACTTGACAAAACACAAGGCATGATATAACACATATATATAACCTTTAACCGGGTGGGAAACTGTCGGCAGGAAGGTTTTTAAAACCATTGGAAGAATAGTTTCGAGGACACCCGCAACATCGGGCGCGAAAAGAATTGTAGAACCAGCACTATATTGTTGAAAAAATATCGGACGTCAGAAACATTATAAACTATTCTTGGGACCAATTGTTGATAGCCCTCCGCAACGTCGGTGTTAGACTGCTCTACTACCCCGATGATCGCTTTGGGAAACGAGTATCAGCTATCGACAAAATTAAGCTATTTGGAATCGACAAAGAAAAGGTAAAGCTTTCGGATCACTTTAGGAATAGCCTTCCGCAATGTCGGGCGGGATAAACACTACAACTCCAGCCTTTTTCGGTCAACCAACCTGACAACAGGAAAAAATTGAATCAGATATCGGAAACACTAAGGTGAAAGAACACCTGGTTCATTGGATAAGTCTGGAACTAAGGAGCCGGAAATTCGGCAAACAAGGTCCAAGAGGTTGAAAAAGCTTACTCTTCTGCACCAGCAAAGGTTTCCAAAGGCTTTCGATAGACCACTCGGCAAGCTAGATGACTCTACTTCCGCAACGTCGAAAGGCTAGTCCACTACACTTTCGATATTAGAAGAATAGTTGACTAATCATCCGATACAAAAAAGTAAAATGACCAAGTTTTTTAAGAGAAATTTATGAACTAAGGGAAACTTTGGCAATAATAAAATACTCCTAGGCTAGTTTGAAACTCAAACAAAAAAAGGGGGGACCCTAAAAATAAAATTTTATAGGGAAATTGTTGCAGCTGCAACAATTGGTGACTATCTGGTGAAAACAGATCTCTGAACAACTTTTCCTTTGATAAACAGACCGCTCTGATGGTACCACTTTACTGGATTTCTTCAAGATATATGAATTCCCAAATGCAAGATTTATTCACTTTAACCATTTATAATAGTCCATGTTTAAGAAGGGGAACCAAGATTTCAAAGTCTAGATAACTCTTCTGAGGCAGAGAATATGAGTTTTATTTTACCTCTGCCTTTGAGTGGCTTCCAACTTAGACACCACATGATCGTAACATATGGTAAATAGATATATCCATTTGTACCTCATTCCCATGCCAATTTGCACTTCTTATGCTATGCTTCTGGACTTTTGTCCTTTTGAGTCCTCCCGATTGCTTTCTTTCTAAATTTTAATTTAGGCTCCTCTATCCACAGTGTCCTTTTGTGTGAGAGATATTTTAATTTCAAATCATGGATTGAGAAGAAGTTTGGAAATCTCATTCATACTGATGTGGTTTAGTACGTGTTTTGATACATTGTTTACCTTGCTTCCTTTCGATGGGTCTTTTTGTTATTACCCCCTAGGAAAACTTTTAATGTGAGATGAATGGAACCTCAAAATAGTACTCTAGAATTTTCTATCCTGAGTTATTTCATAAGGTTTAAGCAGGACTTCAATGTTCATAACCATTTTAAAAAGTATGCTAATCTTGAAGAATTTTTTTTCAAACATTATATGAATCAATAGTAGTCAATCTTGTAGTCAAAGATTTTAGTTAATCCAAAATTCTGATGAACTCCATACAACCAAAATTCGTGCTGTTTTATTGACCATAAACAAAACAAAAATTTACAATCAATCAAACTCTAAGCAAATAAAGCAAACAACTAAAAATACTCTAAAGTAAACAATAAACCAAATGTTTATTTATGTACAAGAAAACAAAATCAAAATGATCAAGAAAAATAAGGCTTGATAACTAAACCATTTACTGGTAAGTTCTCTTCCCACCCCTGTAAGTTCTGCAACTTGTAAGTCGAGGGGCCTAGATTTGATGCAATTTGAAAAGGCCCTACCCATAACTGCTGAAACTTAGTGTGCTTTCCCTTTTCATTGTGCGGGTGATCCCACTTAAGAACCAGATCTCCTACTTTGAACTCTTTGTTCCCAGCTTTGTGCTTGTCAAACCAACGCTTCACTATTTCTTGTTGATGCTTAAACCTTTCCCGGTATTTGGACCTAGACTCCTCTGACTTCAAGAAATTATAGATTCGGATTTGTAGAATTTCATTATCACTACCCCTAGACTCTTGGGATATTATGGAAGATGGCAATAGAATATTTGGAGGGAGGACAACTTCCTTTCCATAAACGAGAGTGTATGGCGACACACCTAAGGAATTCTTGGGTGTGACTCTATCAGCCCAGAGAGCATTAGGTAAAGCTAAATGCTAGCTCCTTTGATTTTCTATCACTGTTTTCTTTAGAATTCTAATCAGATTTTTGTTCGTGGATTCAGCCAAACCATTTCCTTGTGGGTAATAATTTGCAGAATAATGCAACTTATTTCCTCTTTCATTAGAGAATGCAGTTAATCTAATAGAAGAAAAATAAGAAGCATTATAAAAAACCAGGGAAATTGGAACCCAAAACCTGGTCATAATATGGTTCTGCAAGAAATCCATAACTGCATCTTCATTTACTTTCTGTAGCAGTATGGCCTCTACCCATCTGGTAAGTAATCAGTTGCTGTTAGAATATACTTGTGCTAGAAGGAGGAATTTGGGTTTATTTCTCCGATAATGTCGATTCCCCATTGTTCAAACGGTTCTGAGATAACTACTAGTTTTAATGGTCCTGCTGCTTTAGCTTGTCTTCCACCGCTTCTCTGGCATGTATCACACTTTCTAGCATGGGCATGAGCATATTTAAACAACGTTGGCTAATAATATCCAGCCCGGAGAATCTTATGTGTTGTTGTGTCTCCAGAAAAGTGACCTCCAATAGGTCCATCATGCAAGCACCTGAGAAAGACTCCATCGTAGTTCTTTCTGAACAGTACTCCATCAATGATATGATATAAAGCTGATTTCAGACGTAATGCTCTTCTTTGCTTTGGAATCCAATGCTCTGAAAAATACCCCTCTTAGAGATAATGGACTAGATCCTAATACTAGGAGTTCGGAGCTATAAACAGAGGACATACATCCACCATGTGTAGTTCAACTTTATTATCCTAGCTACTATCTTCATTATTTTGACCTTCAGTCATTAGTTTACAAAGTCCTTGTCCTTTAACTATGGTTGCTGGTTTGAATTCAAGATCATATTCTTGCAAAGCAGTCACCCAATTACCTCTTCTCTCAACCAATTCCTTCTGTACAAAAAGGGATCGTACTGCTGGGTGTGGGACTATTACTTTGGTTTGATTCTTAAGTATGTATGGCTGGAATTGCTTTATCGCCTTAAAAATTGCATAAGCTTGTTTATCAACCACGGGATAATTCAATTCAGCCCCTTGCAGACTACTGCTCATGAATGATATGGTGTACTCATCTCCCCCATCTTCTTTCTGTGTAAGCACAACTGCTAATGAACCATCGGACTCACAAGCGTATAGAATAAAATCCTTTTCAAAATTTGGACTTTTGAGAGATGGTGCATGAGCAACATATGTTTTTATCTTGCTGAATGCATTCTTCTACAAATCAGTCCATTTGAACTGCACACTCTGTTTAACCATTTGCTGCAAAGGTTTGACGATTTGAGCAAAGTCTGGTACAAACCTTCGCACAAAGTTGATTGTCCCCATAAAAGATTGTATACCCTTTTTATTATGGGGTAAAGGGATCTATTCTATGGCTCTAATCCTCTCTGGGTCTATGGAGATCCATTTCTTAGAAATGACATGACCAAGTAGCTTTCCTTCCATGACTGCAAACACACATTTTTTTGGGATTTAATGAAATGCCATATTTCCGACAACGCTCAAAAATCTATTTCAGATGAAATGTATGCTCTTCTCTCTTTTTCGAAAATATTGTAACATCATCTAGATAAACTACAACAGTACGGCCAATCAGACCGCAAAAAGATATATCCATGGCCCTCTGGAATGTAGCTCTAGCATTGATAAGTCCAAAGGGAATCCTCCTATACGCAAAAGTTCCCCACTTGGTTCTGAAAGTGATCTTAAGCCTATCTTCTTTTGCTACTAGGACTTGATTATAACTGGAGAATCCATCCAGTAGAGAGAACAGTTTAGAACCTGAGACTGTCTGTAGTATTTGTTCCATGGGTGGGATAGGACAATTATCTTTATCTGATGCACGATTAAGATTTCTGAAATCTACACAAAGTCTGATATCACCAGACTTTTTCCGCACCGGTACCAAATTAGAGACCCATTCTGAATGTATGACTTTGAATATGATTTTAGCATCTAGCAGTTTTTTCAGTTCGCTTTGAATTAGTGGTTCAAGCTTTGGATGCATTTTTCTCAGGGGCTGCTAATAAGGTTTGACTCCGACCTTGATCAGAATCACATTTTGTATAATTTTAGTGTCATACATCTTTAGGTATTCGTAAGTCCAAGCAAATACATATTTAAATTGTCTAAAAAAGCTGATGAACTTACTCCTTTCACCAAGAGAACAACACTTCCCCAAATTTACATATTTGGGTTCAGCTTCAGTCCCTAAATTTATCAGCTCGAATTGTAAAGACGAGCTATAAGTCTTGAAATTCGCTGGCTTTCTGAACTTGTTATCTAAATCAAACATCTGTTCCAAGGTCCTAACTCCTTTTGGAATAAAGTTCCTGAACTTTAACTACGCTTGATGTTCTTCATCATCTATTATTGCTCCTTTGAAAGTATCATCATTCATCAAACACTCCAAGATTTGCTGATCATTGTAAAAAACCATTAGATTTGTGATGTTATTTGGAACGTAAGGCCTGAAAAGCAATTCAATAGAGCATCTATTATTTGAAGGTACTAATCTTGCAGTTGAGGTAGCTAGTAAATCAGCTGTTACATTCTTTAATCTAGGAATTGACACAATATTGAATGGATGAAAACTTATCAAAAAATCCAAAACTTCATTTTAGTAAGCTTTCAAATGTGGTGAAATGCAGTGTATTTTGTTCCGAATTTGCTTAACAACATTTTCAGAATCTCCATATACTTTCAAATTTTTTACTTTCAATTCTATTGTTTTTTTAAGTCCCTGAACTGGCACTTCGTATTCAACTGTGTTATTTGTGCATTCGAATTCTAACCTACATGAAAGAAAATGTTTATTTTTTTCTGGATCAATCAGGACACATCCAGCCCCTGATCCTTCCAATGTTTTAGAACCATCGAAATAAAGAATCCAAAAACTTTCTACTTCTACTGAATTTGAATTACGAATTACATCTGAAACTAAATCTACTATGTTACAGTCAATCTCATCAACCAGTGAAAATTGAAGGAGATCAGGTGGGATATCAGGTATACTGCTAGCTTCTTCATCGTGGTAATTTCCCAGTTCTAGTTCAATGAAATAGTCTCCCAATACAGAGTTTACTAGTTCATTTTTTCCTTCTCACTAAGTCACATTATATTTCATTTGAGGCTCTCTTAACACTTTTATCTAATTTTGACATCCTTTAAAAGGAAACCACAAATGTGACTAATATGATGCAAAATATCCTTCTAACCTTGCTGATTAGTCTCAGCTCAAAACCAAACCATAAGCATCTGATATGTCTGCTACTACAATATCGATGTACTGACATACCCTCTCATTTGTAGATAAACGAATCAGAACATCCTCCATCTCTCCTATTACTTTTACTACTGTTTTGTCTAATTGAAGAACTTGTCTAGTGGTTGGTTTAGGTTGACCATTGATTTGCTTGCAGACTGAAAGCGGCATAACATTGACTGATGCTCCTGAGTCCACTAAACAGTTATGCACATTATAGTTGAAAATTTCAAAGGTTAGGAGAAATCCTGGAGTTTTATACTTATATTTTCCTCCTAAACTTGCCTCACCAATCTCTTCCTCAGGTTGGTTGTCACTGGGAGGCTCCTCCTTTGGTGTCTCAAGTGATTTTAAAAGCTTCTCCTTTTGCTGAGGTAAATTGCACATTTCAAACAATGAGATATTTGCTTTAGCCTTTTTAATGTCTTCCACAACATCATATCCCATCTCATGTTCCTTGAGATTCTTCTTGACATTGTCAATTTTACTTTCAGTAGGATGTACAGGTGTATTGACTTTCTTAGGATCCTGACTTGAAATGACAAATTCAGGTATTTTAACAGTCGAAGTGTTGTTCTTTATCTTCTTCATGTTTTCGTGAAGTTTCTTAATCTTTGGAAGTATTGAATTATCTTCTTTTAACGGATTCTGACTTCTTGTTGTTACACTAGTTTCTGGTGTTTCTTCTTTGTCAGGGAGGTCTTCATCTTCCATGTTAAACATTGAAACACAGTCCCATCCAAGGTATCTTCCTCTTGTGTTTCCGTGGGTTCATGATCTTTCCCTTTCTCCTCCTCAGTTTCTGTCAGCTTGGAATCCAATAATTGGTTCATCACTAATGTCGTAGAATTAATCCATTGTGGACAATTCTTCTCAAAATGAGGTTGTTGATGGAATGTACAAAAATTGTCCATGCCTACATCGGTCAGATTCATTGCTGAAGGACTATGTGGAGGAGGTTTAGGTTGACTGCTGTCTTCTCTTTTTTTTATAATAAGGATTATATTGTTTGTGAGCCTCCTTTTCCTTTTCTAAATCAATCACCTAGTTTGATAACTTCTGCATCATATTTACCATCCCATCTAAATCACGTGGTCGTTCATCCTTAGGTTTAGTTAATAATAACGGATTTTTGTTTCCGTAAGTTCTTTCATTTGACTGCGTAGGATAGTGCTCTATGATTTCCATTTCTGCCTCTACCTTCTCAACTCCCTCATAAGTTTCTACCAAGGTGGGTCTAGCCGATCTCTTAGCAAACATGGCTAGATCTGGACCGAGAGCTGAGGTATAATACTCAATCAGGGCATGCCTATATGGTTTGTCAGCTGCAATAAAGTTGTTTAAGTAAGCAACAAATATTTGGGTGAAGTTATGTACCTTTTCTTTATTTTCCTTCTTTAAAGCATTTAACCCCTTCATTAAAGCTGCATGAGTTTTCTGGATTCCGTATTTGCTTCTGAACAATATCTCAAAAATATTCCAATTCGTGATCGAATTTGCGGGTAAGGAAAAATACCATGAAGCTGTTTTTCCTTTTAGGGTATGAGGAAACAATCTACAGACTACATCTTCATGTTCTGCTACTCGTAGCCCTTCTAAATCCAAATAGAAACTTTGCAAATGATCATCTACGAGAATTCCTTCACTTGGTTCAAACTTGGGTAACATCTTGTCAAAGTCTGAGGCAAATCATGCAAGGGAGGTGTCAAGTTTAAAGGAGATCTAGCTCTCCATGTAGGTTGTGGAGGTGGCTAATTTGCATTCACATTTGCCATGATTCTGAGTGGAGTATGCGGTGGGGATTGAATAGGAGTCTGAAATGGTGAACAGTGAGGGGAATCTGGCCCCAATTGATCCAAAGGTTGGTCGAATTCTTGTAAGGCTTTTTTTACCAATTCTTCAAGATCTTCTACCAACACCGAGTCTTCCAATTGAGGGCGATATTTCTTCTGATACTCTCTTCTAGGTAGGACAGAGATAATAGGTAATCCTCCAATCTTTTTCGCATATGCCCTAGTAATTCTCCTTAAACCATCAACCACTTCGTTATCAACGGGATAAATATACCATGTTTCTTTTTCTTTAGGAGTGGGTTTGTGAAGCAAACAATTTTCAGAACTGTCACCGGTGGAGTAATTTCGAGAAAGCGGGCTTCCTCGGCGAGCCATGCACTGGTGGACCTCCTTCTAGTGCCAAAACCGTTGAGGCTTGGAAAATCACAGGTAACAGCAGTAGGGATTCTCCCCAATAAACATTCCCAACTAGCTTGTTATTGTTTGGTACGGGGAATCCGTCCTGTTTACGGTCCGACTATCGTAGATCAAGTAACGGTTAAAGTGTTTTACCGGTTACGGCCCAGTCCACCGTATGTTTATTTTTTAGTTTTTTTTTATCTTTATGTATGATGTGCAGGTGCCTAACTAAATGCAGGTGATAGAGACAACAAGGAGGGTCACAACATGATGCGCAGGTTCTTACCTCTCTCTCTTCTAAATCACAAAACAAAGAGTAACTAACTAAGACTCACTAACCTATCCCTAGGGATAAAAACTGTAACTAATGGTGAATAATGTATTGTATTTACATGCATAAATAAAATCACAGATAGCTGTTAACATTCCTGAACACATGAATATCAATAAAAAGATGAACAACAAGATAGCTTATTGTTAATTAAAACATTCATTACTCAATCACGGATGTGGAAATTTCACAAAAATAAATAGGAGTACATTCATAACATGAAAGAATTCAATAGGTTAGAATGATCTCACAGTTCATGGAAACAAGCTGAAAAATAAATAGTTCACGTACAACCAACCCATGGCAAACATTTGAAACTCCACAAAACTTTCTCCAGCCGAAAAAATATAACTGTTTATTATAAGATGAATTAGTTCTTCTTACAATAAAATTCCTCAAGATAGTCTGAAAAAGGGTCCTTAATCCCTAAAACTTTCCTATACTTATACAAAAGGCAAAAAACTCTTGGGCTACCCCTCATTGCCTCTTGAGCTTCCCCAACCTTTCCTTTACAAAAAATTTGTCCTTTTGCTTGTGAACAAAAAATATAAATACAATATATTACATACTTTATCAATATTTCTAAAATTTCACAAAGAAGGCCCAACTTGCTCGTTCATGGAACTTTTCCATGCATTAGCATATGCTGCTATGCTTTCAAATCCAGAAGGCTCAAGGAAATGAATGCTGATATCATGCTTGGCTATCTGCGCTTTTACACCTTCTATTCTAGCTGAGATCAGGTGCATCTGGTCCTCCAATAAGTGTATGCTAACAGTTGCGTGTGATACTTCATTTTTAATATCCAAATCCTTGGCTTGCTGGATTTCTCATTCATCCTCGCCGTACTTGCCTTGTAAATGTTTTAAAAATAGTTCATGTTCAGGTAGCACCTCCAATATTTTCACAGCAGAAGTCTGGCATCGGTTATAGGTTAGGAGTACTCTCCTGCAAAATTCAGCACAAGCAGTCTTTGTCTTTTTCATCGTCTTCTTAAACTCCTTTGCGGTATTACTGGCGAATTCAATTAACTCATATTCTTGCTTCAATGTACGCTTATCTTTGACGGATAGGTCTGCGGGATATTCTTTATTAGTTTCTACCCAAACCAATATCCCATTTAGAATTTCTAATATATCTTGAGTCCTATCTAGAAAATATGAAGTGGTACTTACAATTTCTTCCATCCTGGTGTCTCTCTGTTGGACTTTACATCTTTCCTCTTCTATTTGTAGTTGTATCCGATGGATCTTTTTTCTCAGCATCAAAGCATGTTTCTTTATGGGTTGGATGTCAGTTTTCTACTCCATGGCACTCTTTAGCGATGCTGTCAATGAATTATTCTATTATTCTAAAGCTGCTATCTGCATCTGATATTGCTTCTGCTTTTCTTTTGTAGTAGCCTTCTCTATTCGCAGCTCAGTAACTTTGCTTTCCAACTTGTTCTTTTCCTCATATTTATCCCAGAAATCAGTTTACTCAAAATGAACTCCTGCTTCTTTACAATAATCAACTACCTTATTTTCAGAGTCATTTTTGTGAAAGTTTATTTCTCCAAAGTGAAAATATTCTAATTCTTTAACAGACTCTGCTGCATTCTTGACCCTTGAAAACTTATAACTTCCAACGAAGAAGGGTACTGTAGGGTACATTGCCTTTTTATGTTCAACCAAAAAATTCCCTACTCCATCGATGTATAAATGTCTAACAACTTCCTTGTGGAGTACATAATTGGTAGTATATTTTGGGAGCAGAGAAGGAGCTCTCGAACCACCATACATCCTCACATACAAACCATCCTTTGTTAGATAATAACTCCCGAATTCTTGTATGAAATTGAATGCTTCCTCTGACATGCAATCACATTCTGTCAGGAAAATCAGAGTATATAGGGGCATGATGAAATGCTCACAAATATCCCTATAATAACTGTAATACTTATGAGCCCAAAACAATTTATAAGCTATGTACACTGGGGTTCGGTCCTTCTCCCAATTGCATTTTAAGGCGGGGAAAGGATGAGTACACAATATGCAATCAATTAAGATAGAAATCATGTAGAATTTAGATTTCTTCTAGGACACTCCTCCCAAGGCTGCACTTATACATGCTGAAATACTATTTGACACTATACTGGCCTAGTTGAAAATAGTTCCTTGTGTAGCAACAAAAAAATATGATTGATATCCAACCAATATTGAAAATTTTTCCATTGGCTTTACCAAAAATCCTGTTAAGCATCAAAGCGATAAATCTGTATGGGGTATGGAGAGTTGAGGTATCATACTCTCCCGAAGGTCTGGTCCTGAAGTTCTTTCCTGGAATCATCATCTTCTTTACCGTTCCACCAGATCCAGACCTACATCCTTTAACCAACCTTCTGTTAGATAGGTCTGTGGTGTGGGTAGTTTATATGCCATAGCCACATAGGAAGGGATATATGTAGCATAGCCTTGTGTTGCAGTATTTGCTAAGATCATTCTCATCACATCTGCCCTGGGTAGAATCCAACCTATCACTTATGAGCATGGAAACAGTTCAGGACTAGTAGCCACTTTCATCAAAGCTGACCTTTCAATATTGGCATAAATGTGCATGTCTTCAAACCCAGCATCAGGGACATTTTGGCTTGAGATCATTTTGAAAATATCTCCCCAGTTGTATTCAGGTTCTACTCTAGTTGTGGCTTTGGTGTCTTCATGGATGAATTCTACCTTGGTTATTACTTCTACCTCAGGTTCCTCTTCAGCCACCTGGGATTTCTTCTTCTGTCTCTTTAGCATGCTGCTGTAATGGAGATCAACCTGTAACAATTATGCAACATGTTTTAGTCTAACTAACTCTAGCAATTGCGATAGTGATAAACAAGAAAAACATACAGATTTTATTCACCTCTTCGACATGCATACTGGCATATTTCTGCCAAAAACATAGTCTTTATGAATGAGGGATTTAACAAGAAAACCCTATAACAATGCTGCCTCCTTAACCTGCCCAAGCTTCACTTGTCTCAAAACCCTAGTCTAGAAATTATTCTTCATCTCATATAGGTATTTTGATTCTCATCAAGCATATTCCATCGCTAATTCTCAACAAAACTCTCAAAATTACTCAGTTTCACCGTACTTCTTAAACCAACGAGCAAACTCCTCTTTGAAACAACCCTAGTCAATTGAATGCCCTAATAAATCCCACGAGAAACTATGGCTGTAGGGAATATGGCTTCTTATCCTTTGGCCGACCATAAAATTTCCAAGAATAGGGTGGTACAGACAGAGAAACGCCTGTCCTCACCATGCCCTGCAACCCGACACAAGAGACGTAGGCGCATACATAACGCTTGATGGCAGATAGACTCAACCTCCCATGAATGGCATCTCAAGAAACGGGCTAAGCCCCTTAATGAAATAAGATGTTCACAAGAAAAATGCAAGGAATTGAAACCCTAACCCCCTGTGGAAACCTAACCCAGCCCGTTTTAACGGTTCAAAATCAACCAACAATACCCAAAGTAACAAGGCCACGGGTAAACCTACCTGGAAATAAAGATGTGAATGACTGGATGACACAAAAAACTCCACAGGTGCAGAGCAGGACGAAATAGGTCTTGACAGCTGCGTGCACACCTTCTTCGGATGGTTTTGACAGTGCAAACTTGAAAATCACAAGGCATGATATAACACATATATATAACCTTTGACCAGGTGGGAAATTGTTGGCAGGCAGGCTTTTAAAACCATTCGAAGAATAGTTTCGAGGACACTCGCAACATCGGGCATGAAAAGAATTACAGACTCGACACTATATTGTTGAAACAATATCAGACATTGAAAACACTGTCAACTATTCTTGGGACCAATTTTTTATATCCCTCCGCAACGTCGTTGTTAGACTGCTCTACTACCCCGATGATCGCTTTGGGAAACAAGTATCGGCTACCAGGAAAGTTAAGCTCTTTGGAATCGACAAAGAAAAGGTAAATCTTTCGGATCACTTTAGGACTAACATTCTGCAACGTTGGGCGGGATAAACACTACAACTCTGGCCTGTTTCGGTCAAGCAACGCGACAGCGGGAAAAAAATTAATCGGATATCGAAAACATTAAGGTGAAAGAACACCTGGTTCATCGGATAAGTCTAGCACTAAGGAGCTAGAAATTCGGCTAAAAAGGTCCAAGAGGTTGAAAAATCTTACTTCGACGCATCGGCAAAGGTTTCCAAAGGATTCTGATAGACCACTTGGCAAGCTAGATGACTCTACTTCTACAACGTCGGAAGGCTAGTCCACTACGCTTTCGATATCAGAAGAATAGTTGACTAATCATCCGATACAGAAAATTAAAAAGACCAATTTTTTAAAGAGAATTTTCTAAACTTAGGGAAACTTTGGCAATAATAAAATACTCCCAGGCCAGTTTGAAACTCAAACAAAAAAAGGGGGGGACCCTAAAAATAAAATTTTATAGGGGAATTGCTGCAGCTGCAACAGTTTTATATCAGATTTATATGAGGAATTTTATATGAGTTTTATGAAGTTTGGGAAGAAATATATTATGTAAGACTCCTTAATTTAATTCCCATATTCTATTCATCTCGAAATCCAAGAAACTCCTGTGTGAAAAGCTTACATTCTCATGCCATTGTATCACTAGTTTCCATGACTTTGGCTTCAATATTGAAGGAGTCTTGTATCAGATTTGTATGGGGGATTTTATATGAGTTTTATGATGTTGTTACAGAAAAATATTATTTTTTACTCTGTAATTCAATGTCCCTATTCTCTATGGGTCTAAATCCAGGAAATCCATATGTGAAACTCTTGCAATTCCATGCTACTAATTCACTAGTTTTCATGTATTTGACTCCCATACTGAATGAGTTGTATATCATAATTGTATGAAGGGATTTATATGGTATTTAATAATTTTTTGGGAATAAATGTGTTTTATGTATATGGTACCTATATGTCAAATCCTTATATGAATTTTTAACTCTACCTTTCATATGTCAAAACCGAGCTAGTTATGGAATTTCCCCATGAGCAATTTCACTGAAAGTTATCAAACAAATGTGGAACTCTATAACCTGTTTGCAGAACTAAAAACCATGTGTAATGATAGTTCATGAATTATTATATCAGTCCCCATACTCTTCCTACAAATTTTGGAGGTTTGTACATGAGTTGGGAAGCGTAGTTGGCCTACACCCTAAGGGGGATTTCATCAGAATTTCCTAGTAATTTTTTGGCATTTTTGTTATCAACCCAAAACAAGGTTGAAAAGGTATAAAGTATGATAAAAAGTATCCATAAACCACCTTTTTATGTTTTAAGACTCACCATACCATATCCTTTCAAATTCGGGACCATTTGGTGAAAGTTGGAACCCTCTAGAGTCATGACTAGTTAAGCTTGAATTTTTCCCGAATTGCACTTTTCTCCAAAATTTCGAAAAAGGGACATTACAGTGGTATCATAGCATGGTATTGGAACATATGGAATTTATATATGATTATTATGAATTTAATAAACTCATCAATTCATATTTTGATGATACGACCAAACAACTTATGCAAGAGTTCGAATTGGTGGCTAGCCAACTCAGGGGTAAGATGGCAGTAAGGGGTAATATAAGTTTAAATCATGGAGAGACACATAATACCATTCATTTTGAATACTTTTATGATTTTTTAATTTATTTAGGAACAATAAGGTAGATGTAAACTCATTAAGGAACAGTCAACAATCCACAAGTATTGAGGAGACCAAGGAGCCACCAAGTTTTGTAGGTGGTGAAGCAGAAAAAACATTACATAAAGAGGATCAAAATTCACTCCCAATGGAATTTGAAAAATATGAGGAAACATCACATGTGAATTAAGAATATTACCTTAAAACTATTGAATATCATTTAGAGACACATTCTATTGTGGACATGGACCAAAGGGCATCAACTTATGGATGCTTGAATTGTGAAGGAGTACCATCAGATGGGTGCTCACAAATCTATGTTGCAGGTGACATAGAGATCATATTTGAAATTGTTTCTGCATGCCAAATTTCTCATAATCATGAATATGAAGACCTTGTGATAGATAATTAAGAACCAAGATCAACTTCCCCATCACCACTTGAGCTTCAAGAAGTTAATCAAATCAAGAAGAAAGAAGAAGATGAGGTTCACTCCCATGAAACATCCTTGATTGAAGGGTATTTGAATATGATTTAAATGGATATCCATGAGGCCCTTAGCATACTCCATGAAAATAAATCATTGGTGTTGAATTCTTGTTGGAAAATTTCTTCATTGCAGGAGCCATCCTTCCTTGAAGACATGGAGAAGATTCAAGGAGCAATGTGTAACATAGAAGGTAATTTAATGTATTTGATTTTTGATAGAAACAATTTGGTTGAGATTAATGAATGGTTACACGAAGCATACTTGAACAATAATGAGGATATTCATAAGCTCAAAATTCAAAATGAGCAACTTCTTGAGAGGTTACAAGATACTTGTTCTTCCACCTACGTTTCAGATTGTCATATGGTAGATTGCTTGGAGGATTCTCATGACATGATGGATCATGAGAAATATGAAAAATTGCAGGTTCTTGATGTGTTTGAATATGATATTGATGAGAGCCAATCACTTGTTGTGTTGGAAGAGGAACTTGAGTTTCCTCTTGAAAATGGTTACACACTTTTTGAAGAAGTGCATGATTCCACCACTTAATTGGAACCAACCCATGAGGAAAGTTTTGAATTTTTAAGGGAGGTGCATAATCATACCGCTATGGATTGTTCACGTTATGAAAATTTTGCACTTTTTGATCATTTGGATGAGTTGGTTCTTTCTCATACATCCTACACTTCCAAATTTTGCAGCATTCATCCTAATGAAGTATGGGTGAAAGGTTTCTTTTTTTATAGTTCCACATGAAGAGTATGGACTTTCTATCTCTCGTTTTGATGATGAAAATATTAGAGAACCATCTTATTTACATTTTCAAAAGCATCCCTTGTTACATTGTGATGATACACATATACATGGATGCACCTATGGTATTCACTTGAGTCACTTGGAGACTCATGATTTTCATTTCTCCTTTCCTAGTCCATTTGATGTTGGAGGAACTTAATCCCACACTTGAGTGAAGAGATATATGGTTGAATAACATTATTTTTGGTAGAAACATCCTTTGTTATTCAATGCTGATAAACATATTCTTGGGTGTATTGATGAGACTTCTTGGAGCCACTTTAAGTATTCATATTTTCTTTTCTCCTTATTTGGTTCAAATTTTGGGGGAGGCCCTTCATCCACTTCTTGGATGAAAGAACACATGGTTGATTATCTTGATGCAAATTATATTCTTTTGGAGAAACATTATGGGACATGGGATCCTAACCTATTTAATTGGGGACTTTAGTTTATAATATTCACATTTAAATGGGTCACATAAATTATAAATGCAAGAAAATAAGGTGGCATGGATTCATGGAGATGCTTTGAAGCTTGTGGAGCCTTTGGGTGACTAGATTTCCCGCACACTTGCCATGATCTTCATCCAAATTCAAACACATGGGTAATGTAACATTATTGGATGGTGATGTGGTGTCAAATATCATATAATGATATAGGGAATCCAAATTGGTGAAGGATAGTAACTCCCATGGAAGATGAAGAGACTAGAAGACAATGTGTTCCACTTGGAAGGAGATTCCATGCACTCTATGACAACAAATGATGGAAGATTCTATGAAAAGTATGAAAAATTCAGACCTGATTGCTGACATATGAATAATATTACATGACAGGGATAAAAATATCCACCAAGAGGTCGAATTTGGGAGTTATAGGAATCCATTCGAATTGGGGAAAGATTTGGAGCGTGAAGAGGAAGACAAGTGTCATATGAGTTACTAATCCACAAAGATGAGTTGGATGAAGCCCATGGAGGGAAATTAGACATTAGTGGGGCTCATGAAGTTAATAAAAGGATTTCATGAGGAAGAATAATAGCTTTTGATCATTTTTTAATTGGACTTTGGCATTTTGGAGAGATTTTGCTTGTCCATTGCGTAATGAGTGTTCACTATCCCTATTAGTGAACCAATTTTGAGGGAGTTGGATTCATTTCCAAGTCGGTTGATGGATAGGAAATTCAGACCTATAATTGGAGCTCGATGATGGATTATTATTTGCATATTGAAGTTCCATACAGTCGAATTATCATCTATCTCCCCATTCTCTCATTCCTTCTCCATTCCTCCACACTCTCATGTTGATGGCGCACTTGTTGGAGTGGTGCTTGCAATTTTATGAGGATATTTGATTCTCAAGATTGGGTATATTATGTATGGATCTGTAATATCACATAAATATTATCTGTAAGTTTAAATATCATAAATACATGTATGAAAGGCTTTCATTCCCCATGCTCTTGAATAACTAGTTTTCATGGATTTGGCTTCAATCTTGAAGTGGTTTTATATCATATTTATATGAGGAATTTTATATGAGTTTTATGAATTTTGGGAATCCATATATTATTTAAAACTCTTTAATTTCATTCCCATATTCTATTCATATGAAAATCCAAGAAACTCCTGTGTGAAAAGCTTACACTCTTGCCATTGTATCACTAGTTTCCATGACTTTGGATTCAATATTGAAGCAATCTTGTATCAGATTTGTATGAGAGATGTTATATGAGATTTATGATTGTGTTAAAGCCATATATTATGTGTTACTCCTTATTTTCATTTACATATTCTCTATGGGTCGAAATAAAAAAAATCCATATGTGAAACTCTTGCAATTCCATGCTACTAATTCACTAGTTTTCATGTATTTGACTCCCAAACTAAATGAGTTGTATACCAGACTTGTATGAAGGGATTTATATGGTGTTTAATACTTTTTGGGAATCAATTTTTATTCTGTATTTTGTAATTATATGTCACATCCTGATCTAAACCCTTAAATCTATCTTCATATTTCAAAATCGAGCTAGTTATGCAATTTCCCTATGAGCAATTTCACTGAAAGTTATAAAATGAATGTGGAACTATATAAGTAGCTTGAAAAAATAATAAACATGTGTAATTAAAGTTCATGAATTCTTATATAATTCCCCATAATCTGATTACAAATTTGGAAGGTTTTTACATGATTTCAGAAGCCCAGTTGGCCTACACCATAGGGGGGATTTCATCACAATTTCCTAGTAATTTTTGGCCTTTTGTCATTAACCCAAAAAAGGTTCCAGAGGTATAAAGTATGATACAAAGTATCTATAAACCAACTTGGGATTTTTTAATACTCACCATACCATGTTATTTCAAATTTGGGACCATTTGGTGAAAGTTGGAACCCTCTAGAGTCATGACTAGTTAAGCTCGAATTTTTCCTAAATTGCACTTTTCTCCAAAATTTCAAAAAAGGGACACTGCACTCACATACATTTGGAAATGAAAAATTTAATTATAATCATTATCCTAGATTATATTCCCTAATATAATCTTATAATTGTGTCATTAATGTGTACAACCCACCCATTTGAAATAAATTCAAAGTATCTCGGAAAATCCAACCTAAGATCTTCACCAAATTTATAATTGATAAAAATTAATGAACCATGTGAATAAAGGCAAGGTTAATAATATAGAATAAATCATTATTCCACTAGTGATTTCAAAATTCAAAATATGTTTGAACGAAATAATTGAATCAGTCAATTCAATTTTGTATTATCGTTATTGATATGAAAATTCCCCTTCTCATGAGTTAGATTATTTTTCTATATACTCACTCTAGTATTTTGTCAACTGCAAGACATTGAGGGAAGCTGGGAATATATTGATAGATATAAATGAGGTCAAAGAAATTCATCCACTAGCTGTGGCCGATGGGTAGAAGTCATCAAGCACAAGCTCTTTGATAGGATTTGAAGGTGATCCTACTTGGGATGAGATATACCAAATTTACTTGATGGGGTATTTTCCTCCAAATGATGATGATGATGTGTATGATAACAAAAAGGAAGAGACAAATATTAATGATTACAACCATTCCTATCATCATTTCTTACAACAATGCGACATAATGGATATATGACCATATTGATCCAAAAATCAGAGTAGTGGATGATGATGAGGGAGTTGTGATAGCCTTTTCTAAACCAAATTCGTTCACTTAAATGTTCAAGCTGAGGATCCCGAGGAGTTGTTGAATAGATATTTTTTGGGTCATTTCTCAGGGAAAATCCCAATCAATTGAATCTTGTCAATATTAGGTGGGTTGATAACCAATGTTTCACTAAGAAGGAAAATAAGAAGTGCCCCATACAATATTTTAAGAAACCTTACAAACTGTTGATGGTTATCATTTTTTTCCTTTATGGCGAAGAAAATTTGGCTTATTCAAGTTATATTGGGTGCCCTTGGTCCACCACATAGTAGATACAGGGAAATTTTTTAACTAGGTGAACATTCTATCATCCAATCTCTTGGTATTTTTGCACCCAACAAAAGAGGTACCCAAAACCAAAGTTCCAAATTTTTACATGTATGCTTATCTACTAAACATTGTTTGTTCTTGTATCCTTTAATGGCCTGGGATTGGAAGTCTGTCTCTTTGCATATACATGTATAATATAAAAAATAGTGGGTATCTAATTTTATACCCCATTTTTATGATACTTTTCATTCTTTCTTTTCCCCCATGTACTACTTGATTTTCAAAATGTCAGTCCCTAGGTTGTCAAACGAAGTTGTTACCACTATGCAGAAACTAGCTGATTGGTATATCATGGAGTATTTTACCTACATTTGGGTTTATGAAATGTTATATCCATGTCATCACTTACTTACTTACATTCTTAATAGATTATTTATCGGAGAAATCGCCTACCAAATAGTCTTAAAAGTTGGCTGGTCCCAATTATTTAAGATGAACAAGAAGGATTGAAATAATTTCCAAATTAGTGTTAGATCATACACCCTAACCAATGTTCATCATGCTCTAAAGGGGTCTTTACTTCTTAATGAGATGAAAATATGATGGGATGCTCAAAGGAAACATAATCTGCTTAGGGTAATTGAATATCACTTCAAGCCGGTAACACTAAATATCATGTAGAAGCATGAAGAGAATACATAGGAGCTTATTTGTCAAGGACCTGTGAATTTTGAAGGATTATTTAGAAAGATCCTTGACATCCTCGAAAAATTTGAGCTAAATAAACAATATGTGGCTATCTTGAATGTATTCTGAATGGAGAGAAAGACAAATTTTGAGGATGAAGTGACACAAGAATTATGGAAAAAAAAGAAAGAAATAAAGAAAAGAGAGATGAATATTTCAAAATATTCTTTGAGGAGGAGGAAAGACTACAGTGTCAACATACCATTCAATCCTTAGGGACCCCTTGACTGAATAAAAGGAAAGAGTGGAATTTGAGGTAAAATGCCTCCATAAATTCGTTCCTAGAGACAAAATGGTGAAGAAAAAAGATGATGTAAAGGAACAACATGAAGCACAAGAAATTCTATAAGGAGAGTCGGAAGAGGCAAATTGAAAAGATGCCAAAGAAGAACAGACTAAAGAAGAAGAAACTTGAAGGGATGTGAAGAAGAAAAGGATAAACACGATTAATCTTAGAGGAAAGAAGAAGAGGAAAACAAAAAAGAAACAAAGGAGGATAAAAAAGGAAGTGGTCAATACTGAATTACTCAATTTACAACTTCTCCAGGAATAGTCATAGAGGGACCAAGAATCTTTTTCCACCGAGGATAAAAAGAGAAAAGAAGAATAATAATAAAATAGAAAGAAGGATGAAGTGCTTAAATCAATTAAATTGGTGTTACTTACATGGTCAATAAATCAAGAGATCCCACTCTCAATACAATCAAGAGACACTTCTTCTACTTCAGCAATGTGGATTGACAACACTATTATATTTATCAACAATTAATTCCTTAGCTGAGAATATAAGAGAATTTCCAAGAATCCATCAAAGAGACAAAATACTTGAGGCCTATCACACAATATCGTGGTTTTAGAAATGAAGGAAAAACAACCTCAGAATATCACCTACGATGCATCTTCCCTTGTTGGTATATTGGATAATGTGAACGTGTATTCTATTAAGGCTATAAATCAATTGGCATCCCTATATAAATATAAGATTAAACATCATAAAGAGAAACTGGAGTAGTTAAGGAAACCTACTTTCTGATTCTATGTGTCAGCATTCTATAGAGTATGAATGACTAAAATATGAATATGACAATGAGGTTTCTCTATTGAATGAATAATATCAACCCAATTTGGATTCTTTGAAAATTGAGAAGGGAGACGTTGAGTCTAAACTTATGGCTTATCAAGAGAAATATTATTTACCCCTTAGCACTCTGAAAGAACAAGCTTTGAAACAAAATAAAAAATTAAGGGAAGCATATATTAATCTCTTTTAGCAACTTGATGACTTGCAACAATGTGATGTTAATTTAATAATGTTGATTGATGAAGTAGATGTATTCAAATACAAATACAAGTTAATTCAAGATTGTTTCAATTAGTTGTTAGGTTGGAAACGTCATTATAAGGAGATTTTAGAATATTTTCGAAGGATGCCGAGGTAGGAAATAGATAAGATCATAACATCGAAGAATACTCAAGAATTCACCCAAGGGGAAGTAAATGATATAATCAACATCATGAAGATAGATTGCACTAGGATTTTAATTTCATTGATGTCACCATGGTGAATTAAAACAAGCAAACCCAATCATGTTAAAAATAACTGTCATGGAATAGGACAGGGATCTAAGTGAGGAAGCCATACAATAAGTTATTAAAGGACACCAAGATATCCTCAATAATTACTTGTATCAACCATTCGAACTAGCTACCTAGATCAAAGTGAGGAAGCCATATAATAAGTTATTAAAGGATACCAAGATATCCTCAATAATTACTTGTATCAACCATTCGAACTAGCTACCTATTCTGATGCATTTGTGGAGAGAATCATGGTTGACATGGATAAAAAAATTGGCCCAATAGTGCTTGGTGATGAAGTGCATTTTGAAAAGCTACAAGATAACAAATTCGTAAGGATTAAATACTTACATGCTAAAAGGAAAAAAATGCATGAAGGAACTGATTAATTTCTATTTAATTTATTATATATTTTGTATATGATGTCTTTTCTTAAAACAAAAACTAGGTGTATTTGTATTATAATTATGTTTCCAGCAAAATATTACAGAAATTCATAGAACTGTCCAAAAACCAAACTATAAAGATTGAGCCAATAAAGAGTTTGGATGTACATTCCTTTAACGAAATTCTACAATTTTTCCATCTATTATAATTCAATTATGTTATAAATCCAAACATACTTCCCTCCAATAAGGATTAAAAAAACATATATGTTCAAAAAAGAGGTTAAGGAGACACAATCTAACAATTATTGATCTTGTTGACTAAGACTAATTCCTTTGTTGACTAGATGGATGATTGATCTTCAACCATTTATTTTACTTCCATTGTAGGATAATTTTGACAATTAATACATTGATTCATTGTGACCATTTTATCCAGGTCCTTCCTTATTTCTTCCTGAATTCCAATTTGTTCACATTTATTTCATTCAATATCATCAACTCTTGTTTCCAAATTAGAGGAATAGTGGGATACCTACCTAAGCACTTCCAAAATACTACCAATATAATCATGGATACCTCTTAACAATTGCTTGGATTCCTCTAAATCAAATCGAAATCTATTGAACATATTCCTCCAAATGAAATTGAAATCTATTGAACAAATTCCTCCAAGAATTCATTTGTTTAGGTCCGTGATTTCCATTGGCAGCATTAATATCCTGAGAATCAAGTGAAGCTCCCTTCTTAGGGTTTAGTAATTGTGAGGGTGAGTTCTAGGTGTTCTTTTGTCTCACTACTGAATCTTCTTCTTAAATCCTTTCTTGAACCTTCTCTTTATTGTTTCTAAAAGTGGATTGATCATTGATGCCTAAAAGAGTTTGCAATCCATGAATGTTCGTTTTAGTATCAAACTGGATGATTTTATGGAATTTTCCTTCAGAGTGAGACCCCCACAAATAATTTATCAAATAAAATTTGAGTAATAAAGACTCGGAGTCATGAAATTCTAGAGAACTAACCTATCCTTCATTACACTCCTCCTCCCATTTCTTTCTTTTTCCAAATGAATTCAGGTGGAGGTGTTATAGTTTTAATGACTATACAATAACTTTAAACATTTAGTATCATAACATCATAACCATATGCAATAGGATCATTGAAAGAAACACAAGCACAACAAGACAAAAGAACACAAATATATATCTTGGGAAGTCCTCTTGGGGGAGAAAACCTAGAAAAACTTCCTCAATATAGAATTCGACCAAGTACAATGAGAAAACCCAAGAACAAGACTAGCAACTTCCTCTCTCTAGTGAACTTATTCTCTCTCTCTCTCTCTCTCTCTCTCTCTTGCGCACTTACATGAGTGAGAGATGTGTATAAATGAAGGAGACATATTGCCTATTTATATTCATTAAGTGAGTGTCATCTTAACTTAACTAGGTCATCCTATTGCTTTAAACATGGACGACTTACCTAGGGAGACTCAAAATAAAATTTATATAATATTTGTGTGTGTACTATTGACCCGACTTTTGAATGAAGGTTTTACCTCAATACTTTTACATGACCAATTACATAAAGGAGATCTCCTAAAGGAGGAATAATATAATATCTTCTGAATTAACATTTCTTTGACACTCCCTCTTAACAAGGAAGGTATTCTACAACATCAACAACAATAACAACAACAACAACTGTACAACTGATTGAATAATCTATATATCATAGGAAGTTTTGGAACAACAACATCATGTATCTATAACATCATAATTAGCATCATCATGGAACATCAACATCAGCATGGGCATGGAACATTATCATCATCAACTAGAGAAACATCATCATCAACAACATGTGACTGGTAGAACATCATCATCATTAGGAGCATCATCATTAACATCAATATGTGACTTCTAGAACATTATTATCATTAGTAGAATCATCATCAATAGAAACATATACCATCATCATCATCATTCAATTATTTTCTAGGCTTGCATAGGTGATTATTGCGTAACCAATCCTTCTTACTTTTTTGATAAGTGAGACCTTAGGGACTATCCATCCTCATAGGATGGTAGCTGAATTAAGAGATACTATTCATCTTGCATTACGGGATCTCCCTCTATCCCATCATAGGATTTCTTAGAGAACGACTCCATTGTAGGGTGTCCCATATTTCTCACAAGTAAGAATTAAACTCATCATCTTGCTATAAGATGAGAGGATCTCTATCCACCTCGACACTGGCCTTCTTACATGTTGGGATCTCTCTCTATCCCATCGCAAGATGTCTTAGAGAGTCTTACCATCCTATCATAGGATGTCCCATATAAAATCATCACCCCATTGCAAGATGAGAGGATATTACCACCCCATTGTAGGGTGTCCCATATAAAATAATCATCTTGTCATAGGATGAGAGGTTCTTACCACCCCGTGGAAGGGTGTCCCATCTTGTAAGTAAATGCTAATATCATCATCTTGTCATAGGAGGATATCATTGTACCTTTTCTCAAGGTATTAGGAGTGTAAGTCCCAGCTTGGAAACACTGATCAGACAAGAACCAAGTCATAATGGTTATGTCCATAGGACATTCACCCATGTCCAAGTCATCATGACACTCTTAAGAAATGTCTTCCTGGTGTGCATCATCCCTCTTTAGCTCCTAGAACACACTACTTCCTCCGTCACAGAGGCTATCCTAATGTCATTTCCATCTGACAATTTTCTAGAATTGAAACATCAGTCACTCCTAGCGAAGTCATCATGTCACTCTTAGGGAATGTATTTTAGCTCCTAGAAAAAACTTCTTCCTCTGTCACAGAGGTCATCCTGATGTCAAGTCAATATAAAAATTTTCTACAACTGGAACATCTTTTGCAATATGTTTCTTGTCATTAGTGAGAAACAATACAAAATAATGTGAAATGTAGGATAATTGGAGCACTTGTCTTCAACCTTGTAGCAAAGGTTGAAGTCTTCTTCAATATTTATTTGTGAATATTCATCACACTATATTTCTTATATTTGAATTTTGGTGGACCCCCTCTTGATCTCTGCTTCCTTACCCATTTTTGATCTTCTAGAATTTGAACCTCCACCCTTGGTCTTCATGTATTATGGATGCACTAGATCCTCTTGTATCTATCTCAGAAGATTTAATGATATCCAAGCTCAGAAAATTATTCATTTAATTATTCTAAGTCCAACTTGTAAGATATTCTCCTACCACTTTGATTGGAAATCATCTTCAAGTTTAACCTTATGAGGTGAATCCTTCTGGATCAACGTACATATTCCTCATATATTGAGGAATATTCTCTTTCTCTCTTCTTAACCAGTTTATCATCTCTGACATCATGATAATGATACCTATTCTTATTTCCTTTCTTTTCATGGATAGGTTCTTCTTATGCTTAGCTTTGTCCTCATCTCCCTCAATTTGCAACTTCTCCTTTGACATGGTCTTGCATATCATGCTCTTCTAGTGTGAAAAGCACTCTGTACTTCCATACCCGAAAGTTCTCATATTATTCAAGCTTATTCTCAATAATGATACTAATTGTCATCTTGATAAAAATGAAAACCTCAAATGGAAATAGAACTTACCAGTGAGAGTGCTTCAACTAGATACTTGTTTGAAATCTTTTCGAAAAACATGCTTCTGGTGGACCTAGGGTTTGACATAAAAAACCTAATTTTTTCAACATTGGTGACTTGCATATATAATTGCATATAAATATTTTCCTCCTCAAGGCTAGTTTAGTATACTCCTTTTCCAAAATCTGTGGACATAACTGCAAAATATTTGATGCGCAGTTTCTTCAATTTCTTCTGCTGAATTGTTTGGTTTTAATTCTGAGGTATCTCCAAAATTTATTATCCTAAAGGTATGAAACTTCTTATGGGGGTATTCTTTTATGTCCTTTATCCAACCCCACAAGTTATATAAATATTTGGTTCACCAACTATAACTTATGTTAAGTTTCCCAAGGTGACCGGTTTATGGATTGGTTCAGTATAACGAACTTGTATGGACTTCCATGTGTCACTATTTCAACTTTGGCTTTTGAAAACCTTGCCAGAGAAACTAAATTCTGGTCCATTTCTAGAAAATATTACAAAATTCAATTTGGATCATCCTAGCTTGAGATATAACATTTCTCCCTAGGTCACATGTTTAAAATTGAATTTTGAAAGAGGATGGAACCCTATTTTGGATGGATCATATATCATAAAGTACAGTTAACTTGAGGTTGAAAATCACACACAAGGTACATAAAAATTTCATATTCTTGATTCCTATTTTTAGCACCTTGAACTTCACCAAGGTCAAGTTGTAACAAAATTTTTGAGATGACTAGATTTTTCCTTCCAGGGTTTCAAGCATGAAGCCCTAATCTTTGATAGCTGCAGTAGTAGCAGTTTTACGGATGCAAAAATATTTATTTCATGGTAGCTATGATACCATGTTATAGTTTTAATGGTTATACAATAACTTTAAACATTTAGCATCATAACAACATAATCATATGCAATAGGATAAGTGAAAGAAAGACAAGCATAGTAAGACAAAATAACACAGAGATTTATCCTAGGAAACCCTCTTGGGGGAGAAAACCAAACAAAACTTCCTCAATATAGAATTCAACCAAGTACAATGAACAACCACAATAACAAGACTAGAAAATTCCTCTCTCCATTGAACTTATTCACTTTCTCTCTCTCTTGCGCGCTTGCATGAGTGAGAGATGTGTCTAAATGAGGGAGGCACCTTACCTATTTATACTCATTAGGTGACTGACATCTTAACTTAACTAGGTCAACATGTTGCTCTAAAAAGGGTTGACTTATCTAGGGAGACTCAAAATAACATTTGTATAATATTCTTATGAGTACTATTGACCCAACTTACAACGGAGGTTTTACCTTAAGACCCTCACATGACCAATTACATCAAGAGAATCTCTCGAAGGGGGAATAATAGAATATCTTACCAAGTTACATTTTTTTAAAAGGAGATCCTCCAAATGCTTTATAAGATCCATGGTAGTGGGCTCACTTATGTGCTTGTATTCTCTAAAAAGTGTAAATTCCCTTGCATGAGTTTGAATTAAGTCCCCTTCTATATCATGAAATCCAATAATTAGGAATGTGTTCCTTTTCAAACCTTCTTCTACCACCTAGCTCATCCTACTAAATATATTAAATGCATCCATTTGATATATGCACTACAAATTTTAGCATAAGGGTCAAAGTCATAGGATCCACCTCCTTTGGCGGGGGTGGGGGGGGGGGGGG
>LPNX010708844.1:0-14995 GCA_001517045.1 Pseudotsuga menziesii
CACTTAGCGTCCAAATTAGCATCCCAATTAGCATCCCAAGTAGCGTCTCAATTAGCATCTCAATTAGCGTCATGTTTTAAAAGTTGGCTCTAATGTGGATGCTAATTAACATCCCAATTAACCTCCCAATTAGCATCACAATTATCATCCCAATTAGAATACCAATTAACGTCCAAATTAACGTAAAAAAAAAACATCCCATATAACGCCCAAAATAGCCTCCAAAAAAACATCCCGAATAACATATCACCATATATTAATCTAGGGTTAGCGACATGAATTGTACCATGAATTTTGGCAGGAAAAACATCCAACATAGCGTGAAATATAGAGCCAAGAATTGCACCTAGAAAACATCCAACATAGTGCCAGGTACAAAGCTAGGTATTGCACTAGGTTTAGAGCTAGGAATTGTGTTTAGAAAATGTCCAACATAATGCCAAATATATTAATGTCAATGTCAATGATCATGATTCAGGTGATAGTACTTTTGGATTTTGATTTATCATAGTGGCACCTAAATGTTCGTAATCATGGTACTTTTGGATCTTGATTAATCCTAATGAGGGGTAAATTATCTTAATGTCACCTAAATTTCTCTAATGGAATTTGAGTGTCCCCAACAACATTTGATAGACCCTAATGGAATCTGATTGGCCCTAACAACATGATGATGATGCATTACGATAATTATGATGGAGCGTATGGATATCATTTGATAAGTAAAATACTATATCATCCATTCTTGTGAGGTAGTAGGGCTCCTTGCTCATTATTATCACAATTATATTGGTGATGACATTGATGATGACTACGACGAAGACAATGATGTTGATTTATTGTATGATGATGATGACGATGTGGATTTCAATGATGATTATGCATGTGGTATCACTTTTGGATCCTAATTGATTCTAATGGCACCTAAATGTCTGTAATGACATCTAAACGACCCTATTATCATCGAAATGACTGTAATGACATATAAATGACCTTAAAAATTATATGACATGAATCCTAATGGCGACAATTTGGCACCAGTAATTAAGGAATTGTTTATGGAGTCATGCCAGCAACTATAAGCCTTCAATATTTTTCTTGCATTAAAAAAATGCAAAAATTGGAAGGGCTATAAATGGCAGGGATAATAGGTGTCACCGATGAGTTTGTTAGTGAACTGCTCACTTATCTAGGATGTGACTTGAAAGAGATTTCTCTATTTGGTTGTGGCTAAGTAGTTCAATTTCTTTAGTGTTTTAAATTAATTAAGTTCAAATAACTTGGATAGTGGAATATCTTTCGGAGCACATCTTGTGCTTACATTAGTTTGATACCTATGTTATTGAGGGTGTTTGTTGATCACTAGATAATTGCAATGTAGAAAGTTGATTGATGGTTCCCTAAAATCAATAGGTGTTATGTGTTGTGCACTGAATGCTCTCATCTTGGCCCTTTCTCTCTTGACTGGCACAACACTTGTCCACCTTGAAAATGGATGCAAGTCACTTCAAACCTTATCATTAAAAATATGTTCATTCAGGTTAGTGAGTGGTGCATAACTATTTCTAAGGGGTGTGAAGTAAAATTGTTGTAATCAACATTCTTGTTGAAAGTTTATGATAATGCTTCTTATGCATGTTATTATGATTGTTGTTTAGTATAGAGTTTAAACTAACCTTTATAAACCATATCCTATTGATGCGTTTATAAATCTTGCCATTACTACAACAACCCTTATTTGTTGATGACTTTGATACAAGAAGCATCCAATACCAAGAAAATATGCTATACTTTTGCAACTAAAACTCTTCATTAAATGCATTTTTTCCTTTTTTTGGTATTTAGCTTGCAAATGTCTAAACCACTTATGGGATATAACATATCATGTATTTAGCAGTACCATTTGATTTCTTTGATCAACTTTGGGATATAAATGTATTTTTTTAATTCTATTTCTTAGTCCCTTGGTCCCATCAACTAGGTTTAAAATGTCTTTTTTATCGAGATGACAACAATATATATGCTTAGTATTTTTTTTTTGTCTCCTTGGATGAACAGTGTTAACAAATTTTAAGTAGAACATTATATATTCAACATCTACATCCAAGTTTTTTGTGGTTAATTTAGTTTGGTATAAAGAAAATTGGCGTTTCCTAGGTATTGTATGTAATGCAGCTTTGTGTTGTTTTTCCAATGGTAACTTTGCAGGGAAATACATGATGCTTCCCAACATTTCTTGATGGAATCCCTAATAAACCCATTGGCGTAGATTAGTGCACCTCACCTAGGATGATTTGACTATTGTTGGCATTGGCACTAGCCATGGAATACCAATAATGGCTCCATAACCTTTGGTATACCATCATTTTTTGTTTGGAACTCATCTCAATATTTATATGTCCCTTGGTGAGTCATGTGGGTTTGCACAAAAATCATAGGAATGCCTCCTCAACTTTTGTTGGTTGATAATGGCATTTGGTATTGAGTAATTTACAAAAGAATGTGATTTTTTCCAAAACAATAAGGCATAAAATGTTCCTCATCTTAGTATTCTCCAACATAATGTCACTGCAAATTTAATGAACGTAAATCATACATATTAAGTGTGTGTTGGTGTATAATAAGTAGGCTAAGTCTCAAAGAGTTGTGTCCTATCATACCTTGTGACCATTAAAATTTAAAATGTCTCAAGTACTTGTATCAATCATCAAATTCATTATCATCATTATATTTTTATCCTTATGGGATCTCAACTATATCCTATTTAACTAGATATTTCTGGTTACTAACCATAAGTGAGAAGAGGTATCTATTGAATTCATCACTATTTTGTCACTCTTACAAGGTAAATATTCTCTCCTTGTGGCAATTAACTATTTATCTTGTGAAAATGTGCAATTAAGGGCATATGAATCTCATTGAACATAGTATTCAGGTCTATAACTTTTTCCAACTGAATGCTTCCTCCTAAATTTGATACCCATTTCCTAGAGAGAAACATACCCCTTGTATTTGGCACATCAATGACACCAACTATCCATAAAAAAACCAACATCCAAGTATCCAGCAAGTCTTACCTGTAAGTCTTTGATCAATACATGGACCTTGATTTTCCTTGAGTCTGTAGCACACATACTTTGATAAGGTCTGGATATTTGCAGGCCAAGATTCTTCATAACATCGAGGGACATCACATTGTTTGAGGCTACTAAGTCAAGCATGCAATTATGCAACAACCCAATATTTTCATGCCCAACGAAGGAAGGAAGTCAAAAGGTTGTATAAACCCACGTCTTCCTTCAATGTTCTTCATGTAATTAATATGGTATTTGTTAAGGAAAAAGATAGTATGATGCACATAAGTAAAAGAAAGTAGGAAAGATACAACTGGTCATAGTGCCGACCCAACCATGCACAACCATACAATAAGGTAGGTAGTAGTAAATTAAACAAGACAATTCTTAGGAACGATCTATGAAGTGCTGACATTATTTAATTAATCCAAGAAGGTAGACAGTTCTTAATATCCTATCAGTTGTAAAAACTAGATCATTGACCAACAATGTAACATAGAGTGAAGAATGAGTACCGTTCCCTCCTCCTTGGTTCACACCTTGACACAAGTTGACACAACTGACATCTCCTTGGTCTCTTTCAACTCTAATACATTTTTTATTCAAAGTCTTTGGACTGGGGTTTCATAAGTTCAATGACGGGTACCTGAAATTTTTCCTTAGAGATTTCACTGAGACAAATTAGTATTGAGAACATCATTAATTAATACACCTTAGGCTTAATTGACATGCTATTTTGGTTGTTGATTTGCTGATGCCTACAAACATAAGTCTTCAATGAAGAATTGGTCCACATTGAAGATGGAAGAGAAATCCACATGCGTGATTTCATACCATAAATAGACTCAAGACTAGCACACATCATTAGTAACCTCCATGATGTGGTCTCCAAGGTTTAACCACTTCTAAATAAGCATGAAAATGGCTAAGAATAAGGAGGAAGTGGTTAAGACATTAATTGATAGCCACCAATCCACACAAGCTCCATATTGTGCTACATCAAGAGGTTTTAGGACAATCAATTTGCTTAAAAGAGTCATTTATGTATGACACCTACTTACTCATAAATACATTACTAGTGTCCTTCCTTATACTATGAGTTATTTGACCCTAGATTTTAAGAGTGAACCTACATTTTATTCAACCGTGACCATTACTAGTAGGTTGACGCCACACAATATTAAACTTAGGGCCTTGTTAATGCAGGACACTCTCTAGAAGGCATTATCTAATATGGAGTATGTGTTGACACTTACATTATTGATACAAATAATTAATACACTAGCTTCTCCCTAGATACTTGTCATAGAAAAACAATTTTATATATATTTTCTTGATTTACTCTCCTTCACATTATAAGTTTATTCTTAGTATAACCCAATGTCCATGTTTTTGTCTTTTTTAACCTTGTGCTTGTCTAATTTTTTTTCATTTTATCTCGTTTTAAAATTTTGTAACAATTCATTTTAAAATATATAAATCTCTTAACATTATATTTACGTTAAAGGTATAAATTATATTTTTATATTAAAGATTTAAAAAATATATAAATATCATTAAAATAATTTACTATTATTTTATATTTTTATTTGAATATTTAAATAAAATTTATATTTATACTTAATAATTATATTTTTAATTCATATAATTGTATGTTGCCTTTTTATAATTTTTTTGATATTTTATGTCTTACCTTTAAAAATCAAAATAGATCCAGAATTTTATTATCAAATTATCTCTAAAATATGATATTAACCCTCATTATTTGTTAAACCTCCCGGTGACAAGAATATCGAGATATAACTCCACAGTATTTATAATAGAATAGGATAAAAACACATCCGTTGGGTTCACCAATAGTCTGGTTGAATTAAGTGAACTTTGTATCCATATTGATATGTGGTTCCTTAGTAAAATTATTGGGTAAATAAAGGTTGCCAGTTACCATAGTTGGAATGCAGTATGTGTGCAACTAACTAGCTATTATAACGGGGGATTAATTCTCATGGTTCACCCATACATAGGGAAAAAAGAAGAAACAAAGAGCTTGAACCAATCACCCAATCACTCTTAGAGCTTGCATTTATCTCAAAATTCAAAATGTATATCTCATTATATTTTCCCCTGTAATGTCCCCTTTTTGGATTTTTATTAGAATGCCCAATTTTCCATTTTTTTCACAATTTTCGCTCTTGACTAGTTTTGATGTCTAGACCTCCAAATTGACCCAAATGCTTCCAAATTTTCTCTGAAGGTACATGAGTGATAATATGAATTAAATATCATGCTCATGTATGTTTTTTTTACCTCCCAACTACTTCTGCAAACTTTTTTAATGTTCTATTCAAAGTAGGAGCCTTTACTAGCAAATTGGGGCTCTAATTCCCCCCGGGTAATTGCCGAAAATGGCTTCACAAATGATCCCAAAGTCACTTGAATTATTAAAAGAGGCTGGTTATGTGTAAGGGATATTTTAAAAGTCTCATATGCATCATGGTTCAGTTTATACAGTCTGTTATGACTCTTTCCAAAACAACTCCCAAGTCACAATTTCGACCCTTGGGGAAAATGCACCAAATCTTCTCCCAATGCAATAAAAATGAGTAAAATGGATCCCAATGCTTATGTAATGAAAATGAGACTTTAAATACACATTAATTACAGTCCATACATCATACATTTATCAGAGATACATTCCTCTATTTGAAATAATAAGCATTACCATGGCATATATCAAAATAGAGTGGAAATGGTCATTGTTTGCTCATTAAAAGTCATTTTGACATACAAATCTTGGGAATTTAAATTTGAAAATTTAAAATAATGAATAAAATATAATATTTAATGGATTCCAATCATAAATGTACAATTAAAGGCTCTCTCAATTCGAAATCATCAGCATTACAATGGTTCACAACAAGATAGTGGGGAAATGATACTATTTCTTCATTGTTCAACATTTTTACATGAATTATTTTGGGTATTTCGACCTGAGATTATTATGAAAGTGAAATACAGAGGATATGAATCATAACATAATATAATGAGCATTATAATCTTCTCCAAAGAGATCAATAGCTCACCCAAAGCGCAATCCCTCCATTGGCATGAATATGGTGTGAAAACTGGAAATAGTTGAGAGAGAGTGCTGCAATAGAAGAGTACACATTCTTTCCTGTAGCTTAAATATGAAAATAATACTCCATTAAATCTCCATGAAATACCTGAGTGGCCTTTCCAAACAGCAACTAGGATGGGAATCTTTCACCCTCGAAATTGACTTAAGCAACAAAACTAGTCATCCACTAGCTCGCACAATTCACAAATGAAAATTTCACAAATGAGAAAAAGATTCTTCTCATGGATGATCCATGTATTTTATAAAAATTATTATCCTTCTAAGGTTTCAAATCCATCCATAAACCAAATCCAAGTCGAATTGGTGTGGCTGCTAATGCTATGCCATGTGGCCTCTCTCTTCACCTTCCCTCTTCTCCCAAATTTGAGTAGGAGCCTCTTGGCCTTCTCCAACTCCCAATTTCGACCTATAAGATGCTATATTCAGTCTTGAAATGTCAGTATGTCAGTATTTCATCCTTCAGATCTTACTTGTGTCATAATTGTCATAGAATCTCCATCATTGGTGTCATAGATGTCATAAATGTAAGGGGAATCTAGCCAAGTGTCCATGAAACTCCCATTTGGCTCTTCCTCTCCCATGTAAGTTAAAATTAATCCCAATTTCGACCTATGAAGTATATGGACAAGTATATTATCCTTATAATCCATCCAAAAACATTAGGCTTCCCATATATTCGAATTTGCAAAAGAAAGATACCATTTAACATAGGAATTCTAGCTAATGTGGGCCCCGTAGTCTCCATGTGTCTTCATGCTCTATTGCCACTTCCATTTTATCTTGTATTTATTTAATAAGATAAATTATTAAATATTTATCCCCTTCTAATTTCTAAACATCATTTATTATCCCCCTTATTCCAAATCTCAAAGCTTCCACCCCCAACCTAGGAAACTAGTGATTTTCCTCCTTGGAAATTATTTGACTTTTAGCATCCATTTGACAACTTTAATGAATATGGAAAAATATGATTTGAACATTGAGAACCAATGCAAAATTTGGTACATTACAGTTCCTTAGTAAAACTATTGGGTAAATAAAGGTTTCCAGTTACCGTAGTTGGAATGTAGTATGTGTGCAACTAACTAGCTGTTATAACGGGCGATCAATTCTCATGGTTCACCCATATGGAGGCAAAAAAGAAGAAACAAAGAGCATGAACCAACCACCCAATCACTCTTAGAGCTTGCATTTATCTCAAAATTCAAAATGTATATCTCATTATTTTTTCCCCAAATTTTCCTTCCTATACCCAGGAAGAAGAGGATCAAGATGAAACAGAGATCCATGGAAAATATGAAATATTTTTCTTCCTTCTTGCTACTAACCTATAGGTTAGGGTTTTGATATGTAGTTATTGTTGAATGGCTCAGGAAATTGAACATCTCAGAACCATTTTCTTTATGATAGGAATCATGAATCTATAGGTGAAGGCGTCAAAGTGGCATGAACTAATGTACAAGTAGAGCCAAGCCAGAGTCACCAAGGCCACCATCTCCATTGTCTTCAATTAACTCTGAAAGAAGCCGCATCCTTTTTCTTTCGTTCACCTAACGCGAGGAGATGTCCATCAATTCCTACCCCTTTGTTTCTTTCATACCGTTTGTTATCACCGATATTGATTTACTCATTCATTTGGTAACATTTGAGGCATTTCTCTCCTTCAATATCCCCATTACACATTTTAATATCTTTCACGAAGTTATGCTCTCAGGGCATCACCACGTCCTATGGTATGTAAAGTCAATAGTAGCTACTGTCTCCCTTGTTTCGGAGAATCTACGTTGAGTCATTCCCTCATGCATGGAGTCGCAACCTTATTCGCTACCAGGACTGTAGTCAGATCACCATCATTAGACAGGTATTTTCGCTTGAAAACCTAAAATCTCTATGATTCAAGAATCTCCCGAGCCTTTATTTCAAGGATCATGGTTAAACCATTTCTGTAAGAGTGTTTGATCATGGAGCATGTGCTTGGCACTGAGTTGCAGGTATTTAAGGGTTACTGTTCTTGGCTAAGATCGACCGATTTTGGATTTATGAAACTAAAGGTTGTCAAGGATATTTTATAAGAAAAAAGTCTGATCTTGGTTTGGGAGATCATTCCAGGTATTATCCCTTGATATCAATCTCCTATATTTATCACTTGATATCAATCTCCTGTATGATATTCAACATCAATTCAAGTATTGGTAATGTTGTGTTATATAATTTTTAATATACCATGTGCCAAAAAAATGATTTGTATGAATATAGTGGTTGATTTATTGGATTTAATGTGTATTATTCATCAATTGTTTTCAAAATGAACAGAAAATCTATATGGTTTGATTAGACATGAAATGCTTGCTTGGCTTGGCAAATTTCAGAGAAATTATGTCAAATGTTAAGATTTATCTTTGAAAGAAAATTTCAATTTGTGTAATCCCCTGCTTTCTTTGTCCCAATTCGAGGATAAAAAGCCTTTCTCTGTTACTGATGCCTATTTCTAGAACTGAAGTTCCATTTCCTAAAGCCAAGTGTACATATACCAGCCAGGTGTACACATCCAGGTCTCGTGGATTCAATTGATCGAGTAGATTCCTTAGCATATAATCATCAATGTAATAATCCCTCCCTGTTCCTATGGTATGCATATGTGTCAGTTGATAATCCATCCAGCAGTTCCATGCGATCTCTGTCTTTAGATCTAGCTTGATTCGAAACCCAAAGTGAGGTTGTAATTATCTATTCCATCCCATAGTTTCCTTGGCTACGTTGTTGCCTCATCATTGTGGGTCATTTGTTCCATGTGGTAGGAAGTTCTAATTTGGATCCGCCTTTCTTGGAAGGACCAATGGTAAATGAAGGAAAACATAGCTGTAGGTAGTAGTTATAGAAAACAGCCTCTCCTATCTCTTTGAGAGCCGAGCATAGCCATAGACGATCCTGGGAGGTTTATATCCCTATAATCCATGACAAGTGGTGATTCAATGACAGGATGTCAGGACTCTATGCTGGCTATACAATAAGGTGGTGCTTTTACTTGAGCCCAAGGGGTAGGTTATCCCACGTGGAGTCGCCTCTTATGGTGACCAGTGACCACCACTTTATAATTCCATATTATCCTTTTCCTGGTCCTTTACCAGGATCTTAATCCCCTCAAGCTACATTTCCTTACTATCAAATTAAACTAATTCGACCTACTCCTCCCCTCCTTCTCTTTCATATTCCCATATATCCTCTTGTAAATCCCAAAGGGTAATCTATGTAATAACCTTTTCTGTTGAGTAGTAAACTCCTCCATCTGTGTCTTTTGTACCAGAGTATGTTTCTCATATAAGATGCTTCACTTCGCAGCTAAGCTTGCCTTATACGAGCATAAGCTTATATTAACACAAGAGCCATCATAGGTCGACAACAAATGCTTGCACTAGATAAGCACTGCCATGGGTTTCCCACCTTAAGAATCTTTTAAAGAGTAAGAAAGAGGTAACTTAACTATGCAAGGGGGTAGGAAGAGGTAACTTACAGGGGGTTCTACTAGATATCCTTCACAAACTGGATTACGATCTTGAAAATAAAAAATCCAATCATGATAACCAGTAACCAATCATTTAGATCTAGAGAGTAGATAAGAGTACTAGATATTTTATATATTTCTTTGGTTGGGTCAGCGTTCAGGTGCACTACCACTGCTATGAAGCTCTTCAATAATGATTGCACAAGAACTTTTATCCAACCTTAGAGTTAGCCAAAGCACCAACCAGTCATAGGATATCATAGCCAATTGATCATTGTTGATAGTCGATCACAAACAATAGAATTAGAATCATGATCATCAGAAGGAACAACTGCATCACGATCACGAACAGTAGAAACTAGGTCTATCTCATCAAAATCAGGAACTGGATCATGATTGCTTCACACCTCGATATGGAAATGAAACTGCTGAACCAAACTGAGCTTGTGAGCTAGTTACGTCTACCGAATAAAATCTTATTCACTGGACTTAAGAAAAACACCTATTATTATCAATAGTGGCAAGCAACAACGCTAAAAAGACACATACGATTGGGGTGTAGTGCGGCCGAGATGGTCAAATTTCTTCTGTTGGCTACTCGACTATCCCGCAATAGCATGGACTAGTCCTAGGATACTTGGCCATCCAACTCAGAAAATTTGTTTATTTTTTATAAGAGGGCGTTCGAGACGAATCAATGATTAAGATTTAGAAGCATGAGATCTCGTAATATTTTTAGTGATTGTTAACTATTGATATGAAATCAAACATGGTGGATATATGCTCTAATATCCTGGTCAATGTAAAACCATCACATTCTAAACTTTGAAATCGAACTGATATTGAATCAAAGACGCCTAGCCCAGGGACTACCAAATGTTATGGATTTCTTCTTTTTTATTATAAAAACCTTATATTAGAAAACAACTCAAACTTAACCAAGTAATTTCCAAATTGTAGCGATAACAGAGATTTGACAGAAGTTATTTTGTTTGGATGTCTATTACAGAGAGAAATTCCTATGGCTTGGGGTACCACAACAGACAACTTGACTCTAGAAATCAATCCTTTCCAATATGCAATAGAAATCAAATATCTAACACTAAAGGATCAGACCTCGTACCTTATTCCGAATGGTTGAAGTAGATCCCCATTGAGCTTTCCAACTTTAGCTTGAATAGATGAATCACTTCCTCAACAACAAGTAAACAAGACAAGCATACTATATATTGGTGTTAGATCTATTCTAGAATATATAATCAACAATGTATAAGCATTTGAAATCATCCATGGATAAAATATTCATTCAAACATACATTAATGGATAGGAAAAGATATTTCTATTAATATAAAATCAGAGATTACAATGGATACAACTTCTGTCAGCACATCTGCGAATCGGAGAAACTGAATCCCCCACTTGGGCCTCCACCACCTCAATCCTCCATCTCTCGATAGCAAGCTCACAATCAAAAGGCAAGCTTGGGAAGAACACAAAAGTGCTCCAAGGGACAAAGGGATGTAGACTCAAGCACAAGTTCCAACAACAATGGACTATAGTTTCTTTGCTCTCAATTCTCTTATGCCTTCAATGTATCCAAAGAGTTCCTTATATAGCTTTTCAAAGGGGTAATGAAAGGTCGAATCCGAGCGATCTCAAGGCATATGGAAGGCCAGGACTCAAGTGAGTCGGATCCATGTCAAGGAAAACTCCAAAAGGATTTGGATTTGGCACGCATCCCTATGTACACAATTTTAGGGATCAAACCCACGTATATACACGATAAGGGGTTTAAAAGTCGCATATAGCAATTTTCACATGTTTATAGGGATGGTCTAGGAAACATCAAAGGACAAAAAATGGTCCAAGGGGTCTAAGGAGTCTGTAGAGGGATAGGGGAAGGCTATACAAGTGTGATTCACCTAGTGTGGTAAAATCAACTATAACAGATGCCCCCTAATGTGTGAGGTCAGAGGGGTCATACGATGGCTGAAATACATTATAAGTCCACCCCAGAAGTGGAGTGATGAAGGATCCCAAATGGAAGACCAGCCACCCAATCAACATAGTACAATGATACAACTCTGCACATAACTGCAAATACATATAGCAGTCCCGGATACATAAGAGTACAATGGCCATGAATAGGCATGATACAAAATATCACATAAGTGGTCATCGCCACGTACAATATACATAGATCAGAATCTCCATGATGAAGATATACAAAGGATCATGATCTCCATAATAGCTAGAAATGTCTGACATATACTGGAATCAAGTCACGAGAGCTGAAATCTCATGAACATTGGCACGATCAAGGAGGTAGCATATAAGAGATGCCACCAATCTGGAAGGTCTTCTACACAAAATGCTACGAGTACATGTCCTACTATGTGAATAGAGGTGTCAAGGTCAAACATAGTAGTCCATCGTCTGATTACAGGTCATTGATGTATACCATTAACAAACGCGAGATCACCCACCAATAATGAAAATGGGAATCAAGGTACTAGAGTGCAAACTAACAAGTGTGAATAAATGTGTTGAGGTCAAACACTTGAGAGGATCCATCGATCAGGGGACATTGATGTATTCCCAAAAAATGTCGATGGAAAGAGAACCTGCCACTGATGATTACAAGTCTCAAGGAACTCAAAATGACTCTAGATTCCAATCCCAGAATAAATGATCTGAATTCGATGGGATGAAATCCGCTGGAAGGAGGGCATTAAGGCATCCCCCATCATCCAACATGAGGTACTCATCAAAGATGTATAATGTGGAAGGACTCGATCATAAGGTGCATGAACCAGTAACTGTACCGAGAATGGCCGACATGCAAATTCAAGATAACTGAGGAATGGCCGACTCAGGTTTCAACTTCCTTCAAACAAGAGCATAATGACAAATGGTGACTAAATAAAGGCAGCATAGACTTGATATATAAAACTGAGACATCTCTGCGACATAGGAGGCATTGACAGAGGCTCCATGGGGATTGGAAGCTTAACCAGTCGGTGGAGATAAACTCAGAAAAAATGAGTATAGCTCCTAAAGTAAAACTATAAACCCAACCAATGGATGTGATATATAGTGCTCTGTTCGAAGGTGACACGACTTGACAGCTGCCAAAAGATAACATCTTTCCTTGTCTGGCTTTTTGGTTTTTTGATTTTTTTGGACTTTTTCAAATATTTAAAAAGCTTGAAAAAGAATAAAGCTTCTTTATAGTTACAGACTAGGAGGAGACGAGTGTCATATGGGAAAACAAACTAGTTCCAAGCAGTGGAACATACCTATGCTCAATGCAAGGATACATGTGTAGGATAGCGACACTCGGGAGAAAATCCCCTCCCAGTAAAAATAGGGAATCAAGCTGCAAATGATATATAAAATGGCTCTGCATGGCTAGACACGAGACAAGCTCGGGCCATATGGCTGAAACTCAATGTCAGGGAAGCCGACGTAAGGCTCAATAAGGTAGGAAAAGATCATGATAATGCAATTACAACTTGACATAAGGGAGTCCTGAGGGAAATAGGCCAGCAAAAGATCAAGAGGAGTATGAAGCTCTTGCGAAATGTCACGGCAATACTATACAACGGACTCCCACACCTTAAAAATGTTAGCATGGGCATCAAATGCAAATCAGATGCTAACTAGGGTACCCATGTAAGTTCAAGCCCTACCACTCATATCATACCACTCCTAAAACAACAAGAAGGTTTCGTGACATAATAGAGTGGGTTCGTATCTAAGGCTATAATGAAATAGTCATAAGGTCATGCAAAATGCAAACAAATATGAAACCTAACCTATATGCCAGTTTAGACATGATACCTGAAATCGGCATGAACGGGTCAATCCAACGGCTGAAACGACACTCAAAAAGGTCTCCTACATCATAAATTGGTCCAAGAGGATTAGAAACGGTCCAAACTATAGGAAAGGGGGTAAAAATTTGAAAAAAAATTGAAAAATTTCTATAAATAGTAAAAAATTCAAAACATTATAAAACATTTGAAATTTTTACCCATTTGAGCTCAGAACTTCAACAGCGAATTCCAGGAGATCCAGCCGGCGAAATCCACTACCGGTTTTTCCCAGGTACTTACCCATGCTCTACTCTTTCATTTTGATGCAAATTTTGTCAAATTCCATGGTGTATTTAGCATTCTAGGCCATTCTAAAATAGGCGCCATGGCCCACACAGAAATTGAGGGTTTTTCTGCGTATAAATGTTAACGTTGACAAAACAAAAGTTATGATTATCAAATCCAAGAAGGACACTTACGCTAATTTTGTATATAACAATAGCAACTTGGAGGAGGTGTCCTATTACAAATACCTATGAATTGATATTCATCACAAACTCAGTTGGAACTATAGCATTGAGAAAAGGATTAATGGAGGGTGGAAAGCTTATTTTGGTCTTGAAAATAATCGTAAAGCAACAAACCTTGTGGTGTGGGATAAAAAGAAGCTCCTCTTTGAAACTTTAGTCACTCATGCTATTTTGTATGGATGTGAGGTTTGGGGTTGCAGCATCTCTAGAGAATCTTGGAGAAAGATTGAGCAAATTCATAAGCATTTTATAACGTATAACCTCAAATTTAAAAGCAATACAACATATCATATTCTCCTTATAGAAGTGGGTCTTCCCCCTATCGAGAGCCTAGCTATGACTAGGTTCCTGTTGTACAAGCACAAAACCAATAACATGGGAGACCATAGAATTCCTAAGCTAGCTTTAAATTCCATCCAAAACCACCTAAGGCTCAAGCGAGGTTGGTATAAAGATACCAAGGCCTGGTTAAAACCATTGGAAATTGACGAAAATGTTGCATTGCAAAATATTAATAAAATTAAAAATATTGTTATTTCTAAGTTTAAAGAGAAAATGTGGCGTGAGAAAAGATTTAGAGGCTAAAAGAAAATTAAGATATTATAAGGAGGTCATCAACCCTAATCTAGTAGATCAAAAGTATCTCTCTATTTTAACTAGGTCAAAGAAAAAAATTAATATAGCCAAGATATGAATGAACTCTCATGAGCTCCATAGTGAAACAGGTCGTTGGACAACTCCTAAAACACCATGGTTGGAAAGGATCTGGAATCTTTGTGAGAATATGAACATTGAGGATGAAAACCACTTCCTCTTAGAGTGCCCTGCGTACACCCACATTAGATCTCAGTTTCATAATCTTTGTTGCAATACCGACCTTCCTAGCCTTTTAACGAGTCCAAATTATAGTGAGCTCGAGACGCTTCTCTCC
>LPNX010708871.1:3965-62461 GCA_001517045.1 Pseudotsuga menziesii
AGCATAGTTTTGAACTCTTGCAGATGAACCCTTGAGCTTCAGCAGCTTCCCATCTTCGTATCCAGTCATGATGACTTGGTTGTGAGAGGACTTTCTTATTTCAACGATTCCATCAAACATGTGGATGGAATGGCCTTGCTGTCGTATCTCCACCAAGGACAGCAGCCTTCTCTGCAACTCTGGAAGATAAAGAACATTCTTCAACAAGAAATCAGGGAATCCAGGCATCTTCAGTCGAATGGTGCCCATTCCCTTTGGTTTAATACTTGACTTATCTGCAAAGTACACTATGCCATCTATTGTTTCATTAAGTTCTTCAAAACAGTCTTTTCTAAATGTCATGTGTGATGTTGCACCAGTATCAAGCAGCGAACAATCTTTGTAAGATGAAAGTGAAGTCATTTCATTAATTCCAAGATTACAATGTGCAACAATACAAGAATCAGAAGATTTACTAGCATCTTGGTCATCATTCTTCTGGTTATGCTTGTCTTTGATGGAGTCCCATGAAGCCCAACACTGATCTGATGTGTGCCCAGTCTTTCCACAATGCATGCACTGCAAATCTGATCTTTTGTTGGAGTTGTTTCTGCCCCCTCTGCCTCTGAAATTTCTTTTTCCTCGTCTTCTCTTGCTGCAATCTCCCTTGGAAGGGTCTTTGGTGTGGTTCTTTGCTTTTTGAGCAAAGCAAAGTGATTCTACAGATGCTATAGATTGCATCTTTTACAACTGTTAGTGTAATTTACAATAATGAACTTGATATGACAAAGAGAAATAGAAAAACAATAACCTTGCAGGTCTACAGTCTCTGCCAAGGTGACTTACAACGTAGTCTTTATGGTCTTTAATGCAACTGGAAATAAAAAAGTTTATCTTCAGATAAACCAGACATATGTTTACCCCAAACCATGATCACAATCCCAAACAATTATAATGAGCACAGTCCCTCGCCAACAACAGAACTATTAGAGCCACATAAAATATAAGAAGCAAAACAAATCAAGCCCTAAACACCATGCTTATCTCCTCCAGGCACCAACGCCGTAGCAGTCTTCAACCAAGTCTTCAGTCAGCAACAATCACAGTAGCAATTGTCAGCGGCAACCACGAACTCATACAACATGCTCAGGTTCATACAACAACCACGGGCCTCTTTAATAGGCAGCATATACTCAACGCATATAAACTAGGGTTTTTGTATGCCAACGTTCACACTCCAGCAAAATGTGTAACTTATTACTTTCACGCAAGTGAGAATGAGACTGATATCCAGTTTCATAAATCTTTTCATAAATCTGATGTGACTCTGTATTCAAACAATACTTAATTGGCCGTTAATGAGCGGACACTTTCACTTTACCATTTTCAAATCTTCTCATGAATAATGACCATTTTCAAAACTTCACAATAGCCTATCGCCTGTGAAAAATAATCAATGCAATTGGTTCCCATATCATTTAATTTCTATTCAGAGCTTTTCTCAGGAAGGCAGCTTCATAAAGATCAGTAGTCTTAACGCATCAGTCCTCAACTCATCAGCTTGGAACTAGGGCAAAATTAGGGTTTATGAATCAATACTAATGGAATAGCACCAGCAACGTGCTAAAAATATCCATGATACCCACAGCTTTTAACACAATATCTAGCATGACTCCATATGTAGTCGAACAGAAGTCTGTGACAACAGGAATGCGCAACTCTAGCAATATTCACGCATCCCAATTTGCACGTCAAGCTGTCTCATATGGACACAGTCAAGTCAAGAATTTTGCTGATATTTATGCCTAATCACGACTTATCTATCAGAAATACGATGCATAAGCATGGATTACATAATATATATGAAGTTCAATACTTTAATTTATACTGAAATGCCCAGCCACGGCGCTCAGCAGAACGATAAATAGCACAACACTGATCAGAAGCCTGAAGAGGGAGCGGAGGCACGCCAGGCACACAACCAGCAACAAGAGTCTTCAACGTGACTGTCTTCTCACCGGTCTACACTTTAACGTAGTCACGATTCAACAGTCAATCTTTACGGTGGTCTCTTCACTAGCTGGAGGAGTCACGCAGCAGTCTTATATCATGCAGCATAAACATTGAATCTTGGTAGACAATAGGCGATTTCGGAGACCAACTCCATGACAAGCACTGAAAACTTTATTGACAGAGCCGTATTGAAGTTCTTTAGCTCTGTTAGGTATTATGCAATCCAATTAGGGTTACGCTAATACGATGGAGGAGAGGTATAACACTTGTTAGGTATAACACAATCTTTCTAGCAGAGAATAAACACACATAATGAATGCACTGGCAGGAAGGAAGAGCAGAGGGCAGACTGGCGATGGGCAGGCAGCTCTGAAACGAATTGACAAAGGGCAGAATGGAGGTCTGGCAATGCACTGGCAAGCATACAGGCTGCCAGGACTGAAATTTAACAGCAGGAGTTATGGCAAGAACCCGCTCTGATACCACTGATAGGTAATAACTCCCGATTCTATATTATTCCCTTACTAATGCATATATTTATACAATTCATAGGATGGTTGAGTTTCACCTTTCGCCCAGCCTTTTCGGCTTCCTACATCAGTTTTATTTATTTATTTACAAAATATATAATCCCTACGGATTATATTCTAACAAAAACTGATGAGCAAGCCTTACCTACCATGGAGAATTTAGCACCAGAATCTCATGCAAAGTTAACAGAAGTTACAATTTTGTAGAAGAAGTTCAGAACAACTAGTTGGGGGCAACAAGAACAACTTCCAAGTTGGGTTGGGTTGAAAGGACAACTTCCACGAAAGGTCAAATGGTACTTTAAGGAGAAGATAGAAGAAAAATCTCCTCACCTTCTTCAATAAAAGATTTTGGGGACCAAAAGCCTCCCAAAATGGGGAGGTATGATCGGAAATGGACATTTTATTATTTTCCTTCTATTTTGGTACACTATGGGTGGAAAATTGGAGCTATTGGCTTGTAGGGTCCATTATAGGGGTAGGTCTTGGTTTGGTGATTTAGGGTCTAGAAACTTTTGAGGAATGTTTGAGGCCTCAAATGGATGTTTTTGGGGTCAAAACTTTGCGAATAAAGTTCCTAGCCTCTCGACATTATTCTACGCATTGATGTTTTTCCAATGGTGCAAAGATCACCTCTATTGGAGTTTGTATGAGGAAGTTATGCCTCCCTCAAGTTGACCTATCTTGTTGACCACCAAGATACCAATTGAATGTAGCTCCCATTACTCACACATGTGGAGCTAGTCACATGTGAACTTTCAAGAAGATTCTAGAGGATCCAAAACCCTAATCCTATTCGAGAGTTGAGGCATGTACAAATCCTAACACTAACCATAAATGACTATATACCATGTTATATACCGACTTGCTAGGAAAGGAAGGGTTTTCATTCTTATTGTATTGAATATTGTTTCATAGTAGACTAGAGCATTGAAATTTGGGAGTGGGATATTTAAGCAAAACAAAGGAAGTAGAAGATCCTGTAGCATCCATTCAGGCCATAGTGTCCATGGCAACTTATAGTGAACAAGGTATAGGCTTCACCTTCTAGTTGGGTTTTTCCTATATTGGGATTTTTCCAGGGTACATCTTGAGTTCATTGTGTGGATAGTGTGTTATTTGCTTAGGTTTGTTCATTTCAATTTAAGTTCATTTCAATATTTTGTGTGTAAGCTAGTAATATTGAATCTGAAATCTAAAGTAAAACACTACATCATAAGAGATAATAGAGTATTGTAAGATCTTGAGCAGTTGAGCTATTCCAGTGGAATACCCATGATCATTTATAGATAAAGTAAAACACTACATCATAAGAGATAATAGAGTATTGTAAGATCTTGAGCAGCTGAGCTATTCCAGTGGAATACCCATGATCATTTATAGATCAAATTATTTTGTTTACTAGATTATCCCATATCATAGGACTATTGCATTATAAAAGCCTTAAGCAAACTTATTTTCAAGGAGACATAATGGCCATTGTTATATGCAAATTCCATCAAGTGTAAATAATCTTTCCACTTTGGACAGTTTATCCATCACATACTTGTAGAGGATATCTTCAATCACTTGATTCACTCTCTCAATTTTATCATTTGTCCATTAATAGTAGGTAATATTAAAATTTAGCTTGGTAGCCTTAAAAAAGACTTTTCCAAAAATTGGAAGTAAACTTTGTATCCCTGTTAGATACAATTGTATTGGGTACTCCTTGCAGTCAAAAAATTTCTTTCATGAATATTTTTGCAATGTCATTTTCCTTGTGAGTAGAGTTGATATAAATAAAATGGGTTGCCTTTGTTAATTTATCCACTACAACCATGATAGAATCACATTGTCTCTTTGTTCTAGGCAATGTGACAATAAAATCCATTGTTATTACCTCCCATTTCCATTCCAAAAGTGGTAAAGGTTGCAACAAACTTACTGGGGTGTTTATGCTCAGCCTCATCCTACTAACATTCAATACATTTGCTAGCGTATTTGGAAATATAGCTTGTCATCCCAAGTCAAAAGTATTGCTTTCTTATTGTAGCAATCATTTTTTGGTCACCCAGATGGCCAGAAATAGCATCTTATGGATTTCATCCATGGTAATTCTTCTCAACTTTAAAGAGTTAGGAATATACATTCTATTTTTTAAAGTATGAAGCCAATCATGTTAGGATATTTAGACACTTAGGAGTTAGTTAAGATCAACTTGTGTAATATATCCGTTAGGTAAAAGTGTGTTTCTTTAGTATGCATTAGTATGCATTTGTAAATATTTTAAACCGACGGTCACGATATGTTCTAGACATAGTCTGATCTGACGGTTCAACTTCTCTTAGATCATACCTACCATTGATCCGTGGCTTAACACCCGATTGGTCGATGATCTCTATTTAAAGAGCATAGAGGGTCCTTGGCTAGTTGATCGATTATGAGAAGCTCATGTAACTTTCTTTCTTTTGCATAATAAATTGCTCCAAGTAGCTATTTGGCTGGGGCCGTGGACTGTTTCCCTCTCGAGGGTTTTAACCACGTGACAAACATCGGTGTGTTGATCTGTGATCTATTTGTGTGAAGCGGTTGCTCAAGGTGTTCAGTCTTTTGGGAGTACCCTGTGTACCCGAACAAATCATTATTTAGTTAATAGCCTTCATACCTATTTTAAAAATTCTCTTGTTACCTTCCATCTTTCACTTGGATAGTGCTCATCTTTAGCAAGGGAATCAATAACTCTCTTCTTCAAATATGATTTGCAAATGCTAATAGCTACTACTTGCATCTTTTTGCTGATTGCATCTATCACTTTGCTTTCTTTCCTATTATGTGCTTGATCTCAAAATCGAACCCATAGAGAAATTCCATCTCTCTTGCTTGCGTAGCATTCAAGTTTGTCTTGTCAAATAAATACTTTTAAGTTACTATGATCAGTTTTGAGCTCAAGTCTATTGCTCATTAAGTAGTGCCTCCACATTTTCAGAGCCTGCACCACTACAACAAATTCCAAGTCATGAGTAACATAGTTTTTCTCATGTTCTTTCAATTGTTGTGACTCGTAGATACTACATAGTTATCTTGCATGAGAACTCCGTTGACTCCTTTAGTGCATGCATTAATGCACAAAACAAATATTTGTTTTGGTTTGTAAATTTCATAATTGGGGCACTTGCGAGAAACTTTTTTAATAGTTGAAAGCTTTCCTCACATTCTAGGGACCATTCAACTTCTTCCCTTTCTTCTGCAAAGAAGTATTTGGGTATGTAAATTTGGAAAATCTCTCAATAAATATTCAATAATAAATAGCAATACCCATGAATGATCTCACATTTGTTACATTCCTTGGAACGGGCCATTACATTATAGCATCAATCTTTTCTGAATCTACTAAGATTACTTCCTTAGAAATAATGTCACCCAGATAATGAATATACTTTTGGCAAAAATAACACTTGCTTAGTTTTGCATACAACTTATGCTATCTTGGCATTTGCAAAATCATCCTCAAGCTAAGTCACCTGACACGAGGACACGAGACACGAAGGACACGGGGATTCAAGTGTCTCACACAGACATGGTGACCCCCAGAATCAGGACATGTTATATATATATATATTTTAAAAAAATTATATATATTAAAAATATAGACATATAGATCCAAATTTTTACAAATATTCAATAGAAATCAAAATCAATGCACATTTAACATTAGTAATTGCTAATTAGTTTTACACATTTACAAAGCCTTCAAATCTTCTTCACCTACACAAAAAACACTTCTTAGAGCTCTTTCAACAATTGTAAATGACAAAAAATAAGTCAAAATTCAGTTTTAAAGTGGTCTCGGGCATCCCTTCTGCAAAAAATGTGTCATGTTTTTAGGACACGTCCCGACAGGCGCGGGACACGCGTGTTCGAAATCTAGACACGTTGGAGAGACGTGTCCGACACACTCTGTCAGCATGTTCCTGTCGGACATGCGGACACAGGACATGCTGTCCTATATGGACGTGTTTGGTATCACAGTCCTTGAGTGATTCTCATGTTCTTTTTCATTTTAATAAAAAATTAGTATATCTTCCATAAAAACAAGCATAAAATTGACCACGTACTTCCTGAAAACACTATTCATCACGTGCAATGTAGTTGGTGCTTTTGAAAATTGAATGGCAACACCACAAACTCATAATGACCATACCTTGCTCTAAAATTTGTGTTATGGATGGCTTCTTCCTTAATTCCGACTTGATGAGATCCCAATCTCAAATCAATCTTTGAGAATACCTTTGCCCCTCTCATTGGTCAAACAAGTCAATCAATTTGAGGCAATGGATACTTGTTCTTCATTATGAATTTATTCAACTCCTTGTAGTCAATACATAGCGTGAGAGTTCCATCCACCTTCACTAATATGACAGGTGATCCTTGTGGAGATACACTTGGCCGAATATATCCCTTTTACAGTAATTCTTGTAATTACATTTTTAGTTGTAATAATTTTGGTGTACTCATCCTATAAGGAGGCTTGAACATGGGTGCAGTTCCAAGTACAAGATCAATTTAGAAATCAATGTCCCTCTTTGGAGGAAGTCCTAGCATTTCATCCGGAAATACGTCATAAAAGTCTTGCAGTAGAAGATAACCTCAAGTTTTGGACTTTTGTCCCAGTTGATTCCAATATGTGGGTTGCTTACGATTGGCATCTTTTTCTAAAACATTTCTTTAGCTGTAATGCTGAATTCTTCTTAATAGAGTTTGCCTTTGGAATGCCTCTCACTACCCTTGAGTTTTGATCTTCATCAATGCAATCAAAATTTTTGTTGTAGCAATGATGTCTAACTCGTTGTCCTTCCAACCAGTGCATGTTGATGAGAACATCAAAAGAGCCAAGTGGTAAATATTAATGTTTGCATATGAAAAAGAGTCCATTCGGTGCTAATGGACAAATCCTCACCATTTCACTAGTGGCTAGTTAAATATTCACTGGTAAATATTCATGTTTGCATATGAAAAGAGTCCATTCTTGGTCCCAATGGCTAGTTGCACTAGCCATGACTTACCATGCTTGCATTTCTTGGAAGCACAAGTTTTCACAACTATAGGATTAACATAATTTTGACTAGATTTTAGATCAATTAAAATGGAAATGAATTGCTTGGAGATCTTTCCTTCAACTTCAACCCTTGTTGATTGATGATCTACCTGTCGATCTTCCAATGGAGAAAAAATATGAGGAATTGTTTGTGCCACATCATTCACAATAGTGGCCCCTTTGATGTTGTGAATAGTCCTAGTTTTATCCTTTTGACGAGGGCAATTCTTGTAGATGTGGTGGTCTTCTCCACATCCCCAACACTGAATAGTTTATCTTGGCCACTATCCTAAAAAATCAGCTAGCTTGTTCCACTTTGCGCTGGCTGATTTTGTTGGAAGATCCTTGGCTGGTTTCTGAAGTGAGGAGTCTTGAACCATTTCTTACATTGGTCAATCTTTTTTCTTTTTTCATCCGTCCATGTCTTTTGGAAATCTTGCTTATTTTTGTCTTGTTCACAGCAGTGCTTGGCCTTCCTAATTGCATCTTCAAGTGTTTAAGGCTCTTCAGATTCAATTTGTCCTTGTAGGATAGAAGCAGTTCACCTAAGAGAAATTGAACTTTCTAATTGCTTCTTCAAGTGTCCGAGGCTCATCAAATTCAGTTTTGTCTCTTTAGGATTGAGGCAGTCCACTTAAGACATGTTGAACTTTTACCTTCTTCTCTTGGATATATTTGACATACCTTAGCAATTCCAAAATTTGGTTACTTATTCAGCCATGGTCATTTGTCTCGATTTTTAGTTCATGGAGACTGTTGTCGCCTAAAACACACTTAACCACAGAAAAGTCTCCCAACCACTAGGTGTGTTCTTGAGGGCAACTATGAGTTTAGAACCTAATGTCACCTCGATTCCTAACTCCTCTGTTTAGACCCAACTCCCTAAAGGTCAAGGGGGGTAGTCCCTACTTAGTTTCTTTAAGATTTTAATCGGGAGTTAGAATTTATTAAGGTTTAAATTAAGTTTGATGACAAGCAACCATGCTGAGATGCAATAGTTTTCAATGACAGGCACACCTTGCTTTTGAATTAAATCAAATGCAATTACAAGAAAGACAAAACAACTATTCTAGTCCAGTGCCTATTCTATTGGGCTTTGGAAAATACAATACACAATAATGTAAAAATACAAGATATACAAGACTTTGTAATGAAATGCTTCCCAAATCCTTAGATCATTGAATACAATAAATTGCTCATTAACATAACTCAACTTGCATTAAATGAAATGTAACTTGATGTGAAAATGTAAATAATCTGAACTGAAAATGCTTTGGAAGCGAAATTGTGAATGAAACAAGAGATTGTAGTGTTTTGCAAGTGGTCTTGTAAGTTTTAGTTCATTTTAGGTCTCACTTGAACTTAGGGGAATTAATGTGTGAAACAATAAAGTACAACCTATCTAGTGTGTCTACCCCTAACACTTACCTCTTACGATTTGAGAGAGATTGTCGAGTGCTCAACATGAGAACACAAGGTTCCCTTCTAGCTCCACAAATCAATCCCAAAGATTGCTGGGTGCTCAACAAGAGGACACTAAGTGCCACAAGGCTCCCAACAGCCTCTACCCCTCTAGCTCCACAGGTCAACCTTTCTTTTCTCAATTTCTTATCAAGATAAGAGTTGGATGCCTATTAATCTAGCCAACTCAAATCTTCTCCCTTTCTTGTCCCCCAGGGTCGGACCAACCGACAAGAGGAGTGAATACGGGGCAAAGATTGGGACAATGTTTTTTTACTTAAAAAAAAACGAATAAAAACCTTTAAAGAGATTTAACTATACTAGCCAACATGATATTGTAAGGATGGCAAACCCAAATCACTTACAAGGTGTGGGCAAAAAAAAAAAAAAAAAGCGAAAAAACAAACTAATCCTAGCCACTCAATCCACTTTCCAAATGGAAAGTATGGGGCAAAAAATAAACTCGCAGATATGAAAACTAATTACTCTAGCCCTTCTTCAATTGCTATGCAAGGGTGGGCAAGCCCAACTTCCTTTGCATGCAATGGATGACAAATTTCAAAGAACAACAAATGCGAACCTAGGCACACAACTCTCTTCCTAAAGAAGAGATGGGGCAAACAATTAAGAGTAAATAATGGAAAATAACTTGCTCTAGCCCCTCTTCACTTTGCAACACAAGGGTGGGAAAGCCCAACTTCCTTTGCATGCAAGGGATGGCCAAATTATATGCCTCAAATATAACTTTGAAAATCAAACAAAGAATCAAGTCCACAATGACAGAAATTTCAGCACCTTTAGATAAAGAAAAATGGGAAAGAAAATGAGGACTTGACCAATTTGAGACAATGGGTTTTGAAGTGGTGACCCTCGGGGGTTCTTTGCACTATATCTGCCCAAACTTTGACAGAGTTTCCCCTTGTAAAACCCTAAACCTACAAAAAAAAAGCAAAAAAAAGGGTAAAAGATGCCCAAAATCACTTTGGGACACCTTGCATACAAGTGTAAAAATTTGCTCAAGATATGTAATAAAAATGATAGAATCAATGGCTTCAAATAATTTGTAAAATGAAGATTTAAACTAGACTTGAAGATGCAAATAAAGATAAAGAAAAATGCAGAATTTTTTTGAAGGAGTTAGTGTGCTCTTTGCACTTCAAATGGTTGAAGAAGTGGGGCATCTAAGCAAAGAATCCCACTCTTCAATCCGGATAACCTGCAACTTGAAAGATAAGCTAAACAAACACAAAGAGAGGTCAGATTCTCATAATGATTAAAGAAATCAAACTATTCAACCAAGAAATGCTTGAAGTTCTTGAATGCAAGAGAGAAAAACTCATAAGATCTACACAAACTAAGAAGATCTTACCAAGGCAAAACAGTTTGCCTCTTTGGCCTCACTTGTACTTGAAAAAGCTTGAGAAAATGGGTGCAAGTCACCACCAAACAACACAAGATCTCCTCCAAAGCTTTTTATTAAAAATGCCCAATGGCTGGAAATTATAATAATCTCAAAGAATGAGAGAAAAATGGAAGCAAGAGAGAGCAAGGGAGTGAGAGCATGAGAGATTGTCCTCCAAATGAAGAGGGAAGCCTCCTTAAATAGGAAAAATGAAAGAGAGAGGCTCTTAGCTTGCTAGAAAAGTGTCACAAGGGAGAGAGAGGGGCCCAAGAGAGGGGGGCGAATTTGCTCAAGGAGGGCAAAACCATGGTTTGAGATCTCAAATATGGGGAGAGAAATCCCCAATTTAATGAGAAATCCCCAATTTAATGCTTTTAACTTTATTGCTATGTCAAATGGGGAGGAAACCACCATAGTGGTGCCCCTTCCATTGACTTTAACTCACCCAACCAATCAAAGAGAGAAGGGGGCACCCCCCTAGAGTTGGCAACTCAAAACTTGTTACATGTTTGCTTGGGCCCCCCCCTTTGAGTCCTAAATTTATCTTAGGGACCTAATTTAAACATTAGAACCTTTACTTGGCCACCCCAAGTGACTATAGTCACTTTTCCAAAATTTGGCTCTCTAATTAATTGCCAATTTTCCTGATTTCCTTGACTGACTTTGGCAAATGTGACCCAAAACCTTATCAAGACTTGTTTGAATGACTTGAAACTTTTCCCAAGGGTGTAGAGGGACTCATGCCATTGATTTTGAGTACCCATACCCATATTCATGGGCATTAGATGCCATTTAACCCTCTTTTTAGTACAACTTTTTTTTTTTTATGCTGAGGGACAATTTTTAATCACCAAAAATTAAAAAAAACCTAGGCAAAACTCAATGAAACTCTGCAAGACTTTGGAAAATGTCTAGCATGGTAATATAGAACATTCCTAGGCCCCAATCACCCCATGGACTCGATCACTAGAACACCTTTCACCACTTTGGAGGTAATTTTGAGTGAAAAACTCAAATAATTAAAATCTCTAAAAAGAAATTTTAATTATCCAAGTGAAAAAACACTCGATGAAAGGACTTCCCCAATGACTAAGTCTTAGGTGATTAAGTTACAAAAAACTAGACCTTCATGCTGACATATCCTTACAAAATCCCCCATAGGGGTGCGGAAATTTCATAGAGAGAAGAAGAGAAGAAGAGATGCCTCGCTTGATATAATCATTAAGTACTTCATTCTTATCTTCAAGGCACATCCAACATGTGCGTGGTGCATCGTTGTCCACCTAGTTGGTTTTAGTGGTCAACGGAGACTTTACCTTTGTAGTAACAATTAGAGAGGTATTTATGTTGAAAGTTTTTCTTGAATTGCTTCCATCAATCTTCCTTTGCTTGATCTTCTTTACTCACTGGAGGTGATCCCACCAAATAGAGCTCTTCCTTTTAAATTGAATATGGCAACTTCGACCTTCATATTTATAGAATAGTGAACTTGGAAATATTTTCTTATTCCAAGAAGCCAAGCCTCAAATTCTTGTCTAGATTTAACCTAACCATCAAATGTAGGTGGCTTTGGCCTTTGGAATTCTCTCTAAGAGGCCTTTTCCTCCTATGATTGTTGGGAGAAGATTCTAGGCTTCTTAATGGGTCCTCTTTAGATGTATATTATTCACCAACAAAAGATTTGGATGGAGATGGTATGCAAGGTCCCTTTTTGGGAGGTTCTTCTTGCACTATGGGACCTCTTGTGAGAAGAGATTCTTGAGCTATTCATGCTCACTTGAATTGTGTCCATGATGTATTTACCTTTGTATGTCTATCAAATTTTGAAGCATGGTTGCATTTAGTTGGTTCTTTTCTTCTTGTGATTTGATTAGTCTTTCATTGTTTAGTTTGTAGTTTAGAAATTTCACCCTCAACCTTCTCATTGTCTCTGCAATTTCAGGAGGAGTCTCTTGGTTTTTGCACCCATTGGACTCTATATTTGCATTTCCAACCTGTAGATTTTCACCCATGGCCTTTTCTTTAAAATCTTAAGAGTTTTGTGCATCCTCCATGATTATAGTTTCTTCGTCCAACCAAGACTAAGGATCTTCCCCTTTAATTTCTTTAAGAAATTAGAAGGGTTTTTGCAAGAATCGAATCTTTAGTTCTCTTTCCTTCTAAAAGAGCTTTTTAATGATTGTAAATTTGCTCGATTATGTTGTCAGAGCCAAAAGTTACAGGCTTTACAAGTTCACTTCTTTTTATGACTTCTACGAATTTGCATTGTTGTTGTAGCCATTAATACCTAGTGAGATGAATGCTAGTTGTTCGCGACAAAAATGGCCCTTCCAATTAGATCTCCTTCCAAATGCTGTGAGAGCTCTTGGGCCATCAATCTAGTACAATGGATGAAACCTAAGTTGCCAGGAAACTTGGGTACGAGGACGGGGATAGGGACGGGGATGCCACTTTTTGAAACAGGGGACTTGGGGTACGTCAGGGGTACTATATATATAATAAAAAATTAAATCAATTTGTTTTTCACTAGTATTCAATTTCAATAAGTAACAAGTACAATTAACATGCACATTGCTTCAAAGTTCATNGCATAAACATGACAATAGTTGATGGAGCTTTTGGTTTTTCAAAATTAGAAATATGCACATGCATAGAAACGTCTGCACAAACATCAACAAAGTAGGTTTTCTATTATTCATGAAGGACAAAGAATACGGTTTGTGCAATAACTTTGGAACAACTTGCACAAAGGATCAACAATAAACACAAACTATGCCAAGAAAAATCCAATGACAAGATCCAGAGTCATAAAAGAATAAGGCAATATTCTAGAAGAAACAGTCTAAGAATAGATACTAGTCCCTCCAAGCTAGATAATGCCATGTCATTAACTTAAAATCACAAACCTTTTAAGTCTAAGACAACCTAAGCTTGTCATGCCTCTCCTCTGCATGTATCCTCTCCTTTGCGCAACAAGCTCCTCTCGCGGGCTCCAGCAAAAGTCAAGACTCAACTCTGCGTTGGGAGAAGTAGATAGGTCCGCGAGGTCTTAAGAGGGTAGGGGGACCCACACCTACCTCGTCCCTCTTCGTAAAGGTGATTTTTTTTATAAAAAATATTTTTTTTATTAATTTTTACATATAGGAGTTTCCTCGAAGTCCCCAAAATCAGGGGACAAAGTCCCCAAAATGAGAAAAGTTTCCTGTTTTTGGGCCAAAGGTACCTGATACTTGGGGACTTCAGGGGACATCTCTGAAGTACCTGACCCGACTTTCGGGACTTTGGGATGGTACCCAGGACGGGGACCCGAACCCAACCCCTGGGGACAGGTACCCCTGCAACATAGGATGAAACTCATCCATTTGTGCAAAGTTAGACCCTTGAATCTATGACATTGCAAATCACCGTGGATGAACAAGAGCAGTTAGATCATCCCTTGGTGAATGAATATTGGCTATTCATGGTGAATTGAGGGTCACTTTCCTTGAAGGGTTGAGAAATCTTGTCGATTCCCTTCATTGTCAATCTGTGGCCATTAGAGTGATTCCTAGCCATTCACAAGAAGTTAGGGACCTAAGCCCCTCTCGCTACCTCGAAATTGTCACGAATCTTCTTAATTGTTGATTTGTTCTTTGCGGGTTCAATCTCAATAGTTTGTGGTAAGAACCATAGTAGCATAATTCGGTCATATTGGCCTTTTGTGTATGGATATTCCAAACATTTCAGAATTCGTCGAATATTTGATCCAAGTGTAATACAGATACGGGTTAATTTGAAAACTGATTTTAAAAAACCAAATTTTAATTATTCAAACAATATAAAATAAATACGTTTCAATTTTATACTTCGTAATTCAATTTAAACATTCGTTAATTAATTCCAAATGTACGTAGTGGTAAATACTTATTTATTTTCTTCCTAAAATAATTATTAATAACTAAGAGTTTTCTCTCTCACACTAAGTGAGTTATATATATTTTTTTAAAGAGTAATTTTGGCTATAAAAAATATCTTTAAAAAAATAATGAATTTTTTTAAGTTTAAAATTTAATGGTTGTTATTTAATATTTCATTAAAAAAAAGTCTGGTGGGCTAGCTCAAGTGGTCGAGTACTGTAAGTTGTGAGCAGAAGGTCTCGCGGTCAAATCCTAGGGTGGCTATACATTGCTATATAAGGGCCTCACTTGATGTCCCCATCGGGTTAGCTCTATAATCAGAGCGAATGCGGTGAGGCCCATCGGGTAGGCCCCCTATGACTTGTTCCCGTGAATGTAGCAAGCCCCGCTGGGGGTAGGTGAACCACAATTGAAAAAAAAAATTCATTAAAAATATTGTATATGTTTAACTTTATATAGATGTTATATATATTGTTGTATATTTAATTAAAAATATTATATATAAGAAGTCTACTTCCGTAATTTATTTGTATTGGATTTTTTTGTAACATATTTTTCTCGTATCGAATCGTATTTGTATCTGTATTTGTACTTGATTATGCAACTATGGTAAGAACAACCCCCATTAAGGTACATGAATATTAATGCTGTAGGTTCTTCTCCATTGTTCATCTCTGTTTAACATGCTTGTTGATTCCTCTTTCAACTAAAGAGTAACTTGCCATTTAGCCTCCTCTTATCACTGCAACATTCATGGAAATTCAAGAGCTATGGGCAGATTGATTTGCATAGGTCTGGTCCTAAGCATATCCATTCCTTCCCAACTCTGTTCTGTGACTTTCCATATGCTCAAACACTATCAAATGATCACACACAACTGTGAAGCATGTATTGACCTTTTCATAAACTGCCCAGATTGGCCTAGCATAAAAGCTGAGCTTTGATGCCACACTATGCCATCCTGCACCCAACACTCCTAGCCACAAGTTGGGAATTCACTAAGCGACCATCAAAAGTGCAGCCTTCAAGGGACCAAATAACCATAATCCCAGTAGAGGTGTTTCCCATCACCATGGAGGCCCAAAATTAATCAAATGCATGCACAATGCAAAATAATAAAATTCAGCAGAATATGCAAACACGGAATAACATGAATTCGTTGTAACAATGCCTCTATTGTTAATTAATCTCATTCACATACACCATGCAAAACACATACATTTCCCTAATAGAAACTGACATGAAATTGCAGATTCATAAAGGGAGATAGAACATTTAATGTTTATCGTAAGATAGTCCAAACAATTGGCTGCACACAAGCAATTTTACCTGCAACCATAGGCATCCAGTGCAGAGGCTACCCCAAGCCAGGGTATGGGGCCACCAGGGCAAAGGAACCAAGCTATAGGCTTCTAGCTCACTTAAACCCAACCAGTTGCTATCAAGGCTTGGGCAACTGGTTCACTACAGAACACTTCAGGCATCTCATCCAGCGATCAAACATTCATGGCATTCTCTTCAACTGTCCTACACAACACAAGGAAGATCTTCCCTTTCTCTGCTCAAAGCTTCGAGCATCCTTTTGATTTTCATGGAAGTTATTTTCTTGCTTTGATGATGAACATATGCCTTCCGATTCCCTGACAAAGAGTATGAGATCTTGTTTACTCATAGGAATGTTTTTATTTAAACTTTGAGGATGAAGCTTCACACTTGTGACATGCTATTTTAGCAGTCCTAACTCAACCATGCATGTGCAAGGGTTATGCTTCTTTGGCCATCCTTTCCTATAACATTTTCTTGGATACTCAAAAGAAAAATTTATGACAGCTGCACACATTCCATTCAGCCATAGACAACAAGTTTTAGTTAGAAATCCACTTACAGATAGGTATGCTTAATGAATAAATCCCTTGCCAGAATGGGGTCTCTAAATCCAAACAGAAAAGATTGAAGATTGTTTTGGCTTTAGAAGTTGTATTAAACTTCTTAGGGAGGAATTCACTTCTAGATGCAGCAATATGGAGTGCAGATATGGTAGATTCTAATGAGGTCCAAGGCTTTCATGGACGATCAATACTCTTCAAATTCCAGGTTCATGGAAAACTTGCATTTTCTTGTGATATAGATACACCGGAATGAAAATTGCCACTGGCAAACTGTAGATCAGAGTGAGGTATATGGGCCATGAAAGTCCATGAAAGTTTGAAACTGCAAAACCTTTCCAACAGCCTCCAAGCCACTTGAATCAATTTGTTTTCCAAGAGAAATCAAAAGTCCTTGAGTGCAGTTTATCTCTAATGCCAAAAGTTTCTCCAGTGTGCTGCCATTTTTCTTAGAATCATTTTCAAAAGGTTAGTTTCTAAAGCATACTACAATGATTCTTAGGATCATTTCCTTTGCGTTTCCAAGAGAAATCAAGGGTCCTTGAGTGGACTTTATCTCTAATGCCAAAAGTTCCTAAAGTGTGCTACCATTCTTTTCAGACTCATTTTCAAAAGGTTAATTCCTAAAGCATACTACAATGCTTCTTAGAATCATTTTCAAAAGGTAATTGGGTCATGTTATCCACTAAGTTGCACTTAGGTGGATTACTAGTGAGCAGTCAAAGACTTGAACAATTCAATTGTTCATCACATGTGTTTTGAGGTCCATCAGGCCAATCAATGGCCCTTCTTTTTGTTTATTTTTATTTGTTCATACCGTGCGGGGAATTGTAATAAAATGACTTAGCATGATGAACTTACGTAAAGGTTTGGCTTTCCTAGGACTTAGTCGTCAATACTTTACTTTACGGTGTTTCTTTATGAGAACTATATATTGTTTTTTAATGATTTATAATTTTTTGAGTTTTTAACTCGCTCCAAAGCTAGAGTAAGTGTCTTGGTGGTTATGCCTTAGGAGGTTATTAAAACCTAGGTGTCAATATATATTACCATGCTTATCATTATTTTTGAGTCATATGAACATGTGGTAGGTACCCCTAGGTTTATTTTTTATTTTTGGGAAAATATTTTTTCCTGTAAAATCAAGCTTATTTTTAATGTTTTAATTAAAAAAGATTCACTAAGTCATAAAAGTGTGGTCTAGGGGCGGAATTTGCCATGGGGGTGCTCGTTTTCTAGCCCAGAGACCCACTCAAAAATTAAAATTTTTGATTATTAATCACTTATTTTTAATTTTTCTCGAAAAGTGAATAAAAGAGGCAAAAAAATGGAGAAAATAAAGAATTTGGCGACTTCTAAAAACTTAGAAACATGTCGGAAACGTGTTTTATGAGTTGGCAATGTAAAGTGGAAACATTCGTAAGGTTTTGAAAACACTCTGGAGCGTTTTTCTCAGCAAATAAAGGCAAGATTAATTTTCTTCTTCAAGTGGGGCGTATTTCCTCATTGGGAGGGGTGCAACTCTCAAGAAAGGATGGAAATTTGTAAGATAAAGCGGAATGTAAGATTTTAGTTTTGAAAGTAAGCTGATTTTATGCCTTTGCCAACTGATTGCCAACCCATTCCAACTCAATCCAACTAAGCAAGTCCGCCCTCTCTTGGGCAAGTGCGCCCCCCTCTGGCTCTCATTTTTCTATTTAAGCAAGGTCACTTCACTTTGTTTAAAGTAAGAAGGATTGAACCTCTGCTCTTGTAATACTTAGTTGCTCCTATTTTTTGTTGAACAAATTTGTAGATGTTTATCTAGCTTAGAAGGCTATTGTTAGCCCATAGAGTAAACATTTGTAGTTTCAATTTGTTTACTTATGTTTTGTTATTAGAGACCTAAGAGTAGCCAACTGTAGTCGGTTATACTGAGGTTCTCCCAAATTTCTTTTATCAAAATATACTAGATTTAATCTTGTTTGTTTAAAGGTTGTGTAGCTTTGCAGATCATCGAAAATGAAGGAGGATTTTGAGCCCGGTTGCATCTTCTTCCTCTTCACCACTGTTCTTTGAATCTAATGCTTTTTGTCCTACAGGAGCCTCCTCTTCTTCACAACGTTCAAGCTTGAGCTTGAGGATTTTCTCTCCCATCTCATTAACTTTAAATCTCTTTCTTTTCGATTACTGTTTTTCTCTAACAAGTAAATCAGATCCAAAATGTTTATCTTGTTTATTTACGTGTTTGATTAGATCTAAATGATTTTAAATCTACATTCTAACTTAGATCTAAACTATTTCTCTTAGTACTTAAAGCCATAATTTTTCCTATATTTTGCAAGCACTAAGTAGGTGTATTTTAATGTATTTTTAGCTAACCTACTAATCCTTTTGGTGAGTTTTTGCTTGTTGGTTTTTTGCAGGTTGAAGGAAAAAGAGAGGGAAACTATGGCGAAATTCCAACAAATCTAGCTATCCAAAGGCTCCAAAGTGCCCATTCTCTTTCCCTTTCAATTTTGATTCATTGTAAACCTTCTTGATCCCACATTTAAAGGATCAAAGGTCTTCTTTCTCCTAAAAGCATTGTAATAAATAAATAAAAGAGAAGCAAGTGGGATTTCCAAGCACCCACACTCCATCCCCCCCTAGGGGATTCTTGTCGCTTTCCCAGTTGTTTGCTTTATGCTTTATTTTTCGTCACCAGCTTTAAATTAGTTTAGTTGCTTCTACTGTCAATTAGTTTAGTTTTCTTTCAAAGTTTCCTTTACTTTTGCAAAGTAATGAACACTAACCCGACATTGCTCTCCTGAATTACCCAAGAGAGCTTGCCCGATTGGGGAAAAGATACTCTTTGCTGTGAAAGTTTTTGAAGAACCCCAACCCGGTTTCAAGCCTTTTTTCTTCTCTACATAGTTTAATGCCCAAGCCCTTTATGCACAAATTTTAATCAAAATTTGACTGAACTGAAACACATGGAGTTCTTTTTCAAATTTAAACAAATAAAAAATTTTCTTTTCAGAGCAAAATTTCAAACTCATAACTTTTAACTCAGCCAAACACACATGAAAATAACACAGATGTTTTTGACCAATGGGCCAGGATAAAACCCCCAAGGGAAAACCTGTTTCTGAGAGAGAGAGAGAGTTATTATTTCTTCAGTAAAATAAAAAAATCAAACAACAAGTAGGATAGTTCTTGGATGAGGTAAGAAGTGGCACAATTTGATCATAGGTAATCACCCCAGCCGGTTCAATCACTAAGTTTCGTGAGGCAGTCTTGAACCAAGCAGTTCCAATCGCCACTCGCTGGGAGTAGTTCCTTTATTCAATTCAAGCTACTTATCGAATTTTCTTCTCGAAAACTGAACCCTTTACTAATGAATTTTTCCTTGATTTCTATGCCACTTTCACCTTGAAAAACGTGTTGTACTTTAACCTCGATTTCTGTGCCCATTTGCATTGCCTCGAAATCTGTGCAATCTGTACTATATGGTCTGACAACAGTACACCTTGAAAACTGTTCCAATTATGTACTGTTGTATGATCCTCAAAATCTGTGCAGAAAACCTCGAAATTCATGCTTATCTGTACTGCTATACGACCCTTGAATTTTGTGCAGAGTACCTCGAAAAATGTGCCCTATTCGTACTACTGTACGATCCTTAAATTCTATGCAGCCTTGAAATTTGTGCCCTATCTGCTGGAATCACTCCTCGATTTTTGTGCCTAGTTAACCTTCTCGATTTTTGTGGTGGAATTTACTTTCTCTCTCCTGGTTTTGAAATCTCTTCAAACCCTCTCTTTCTCTTCTTCTTCTCTCTTCAAACTCCTCTCTGAAAGTGAATAATGAATCATGGAATGCTTTGCCCTAGCCCTTTTTGTTCATGGTAACTTCCTCTTTCAATCTAATGGTCAAGATTAGATTGGATGAAGGGTTCACATTAAATGCTCCATTAATTAATTAATTAAATGACATTTAGTGCACCTCATGCCATTCAATAAAGTTTGAACAACCCCTTATAATGTAATCGCTCACTCAACTTTATTTTAAATATGAACTTAGGAAAACCTTTACTTAAGCCTTTTTAATAAAGTCACTTTAAAAACATAAAGTACTTCACACTTCATTAAATGCAAATTGACTAGGGGTCACCATTTAAAGTGTCCTTGTCCACCCCAAGACAAGTCTAGGTGGACAAACACTTCCTAGGTAACTTTTCAACATGTCGTAGTAATTAGTCTCACAGTTTCTTTTTCTTTTTCATTTGTACGTTGCTTTTACAAGCTTAATTGGAATAAACATTAGCCTTTTCCATGTATGCTACTCCTCGCAGGCTTGCCTGAGCTTGGGGATATCCAAAAGCGGAAGTGTACACTTTGTAATTATCCACATCTAACTAAAAACTCACCTTAATAAAAGGAACCTCCCTTTGAAACATAACGAAAATCTGACGTTATCGAACTTCAATATTTGTGGGGAAATTTTACAAAGGAAGTAGAAACAACCAAAATGTGACCGTGGGGCGTCGTCAGGCTACACCCTAGATTGGTGTAGTGTTGGACATCCCCCCGTGACTCCATCTAGCCAACATGTCCTTGTGTGAAACCACTTTTGTTGACATCCGGACATATTTCCAAGTACCTTTTGGTATATCAGGAATCCCCTTCCCGTAATCCACTCATCACCATAATGAATTAAAACTGACCAAGACACGCTGCAAAACATTTTACTTTTTTTCAGCAGCACTTCAATATGATATGACTCCATTTGTCGTTGGCACAATTTATACCACTATCATTTGCTTAAAGTCATCTTGATATATGAATGTTGTTGTATCTTTAAGCTGCTGATCTCATTTCTACTTTGCAATATCTTGTCATTTCAAACTCTTAACAAAACAATTCATCCATAACTAATAAAAGTAAGAGCCTTAGTAACTCTTTCGTAGGGACTACCGCCCTTGGCTCCTTTAGGAGTGGCCTAAATGGAGGAGTCAGGATCAGGTGACAACACCTGACTCGAGACTTGCCCTTAAGGACGCACTGAGCAACTTGAAGATTTCTGCCTCATTAAACCCCAGGTGCATGTAAGGCGACAACATTTTTGGTGCCATTGCTGGGGATAAATCTTTTTATTCTCGGGTTACGATTTTTTTTTTTGCTTTTTTTTTATGAATGATTAGAGTAGATCTTTATGTTTTCATTTGGCGACTCCACTAACCTTTTATTTTATAAAATCACAAAGAAAAGCAAAAAATTGAATTTTTGTGGAAGATTTATGATGCGTAATTTTTTTTCACATGGCGACTCCATTGAAGGGATAAAACCCATCATAAAAATTGTTGAGATTGATTGTGTGTAGATGAGTCCATGCAAACAGTAAAATTTTAAAAGCTCATTATTTGACAGATCCACTCTTGTAGTACTAGGTGTTCCCCATGATTACTGACTCTTGATATGGATGATAAAAGGATAGAAACTGCTGCTCAGATCTTCCGTGCATACCCTCCCATTGATTTCTTTAAGATCCTTGGCTTTCCTAATCGTTGCGATGGTGAAAATACATATTTTCCCCTTCCAGTCTTTTTGGGGCATGATAATGATCACTCAGCTAGATTCCACGTTGTGATGTTCCTTCCTTTCATGTATGAGTAAATTCAACATACGTCATGACGATCATATGTTGTTGATGTTTGCTTATTCTCTGCAAAGGGATGCTTCTTGTTGGTTACATGAGGGCCTTCCCGATAAATCTATTACTTCCCTTGACAATTTCTTTGAGATATTTTTGAAGCAGTGGCATTAAGATGGAAACGATATTGAATTAGTCAATATCGAATCATTCATTAAGACTAATATGGGTTACTTCTTTCCTTGGAAAAAATATCATGTGAAAGATCCCGAGTTACCTAGTATCAACATGGTATACAATGCTCAATGTTCTTAAATCCACAAGGTTGGGCATGAAGAGACATTCATTGGAAATAGTATTAAAGACCCTCCTCATGTCACATCAACAGAAGATTGGGGATGCTTTCATGATTATTTCAGTGATGATGATCACATTGGTGCCTTGGATCTACCTCAAGAAGAAACCATTAGGAAAGCATATAATGAAACTTATGATGAAATTTGTAATGTATATAATGGCACTCCTGCCTGCTCTCCATATAATGACGATAGTTTGGAAGGTTTACTACCTCGTGACCTTTTTTTTGAACAAGATGATTGTGATCAGGATGAGGACAAGTATAGGTTGGAGCATGATGTGAGTGATGAAGAATCCCTTGTGTTTGACGAAGATTTTGATGAGAATTCTTAGACATTCATGGAAAATCCAATCTATGACATGTCCGAGGAGGAAAATAATGAACCATAATCTTTTGAAGGTTTTATTGATAAGCCCGTTTATGACATATCTAATGGAGGGAGTATTGATTCTCTTGATGGTTTTATTGAAGATCCTATCTATGAGGTTTTTAGAGAAGAGAGCATGGATTTTGAGTTCTTGGGAAATTTTTGTATGGAGGAAGAGCACGTAGTTTGTCCATATGATCAGTCTGAGCCATATATTAGTATAAGTTACAAATACATAGAGAAGCAGTATAGTGAAGAGTCAAATGGGATATAGTTAACAAAAGATCAGTCTTAGCCATTGTATTCATATGCAGAGGCTCCTTATGATTTGGAGCAGCTTGGGGCTTATAAAACGAGTTATCATTTGATAAGCCTAGATGATCAATATGATGGTGTAGTTGATCTGCCTCGTCATGCCGATTTGTATATTAGTCCTATCCAAGCATGTATAGAAAGAGCCTATGCAAGCACCTACCAGTTTGGGAAGCAGTTTGATGACATGAATCTTGATGGTTTTATTGAAGATCCTATCTATGAGGTTTTTAGAGAAGAGAGCATGGATTTTGAGTTCTTGGGAAATTTTTGTATGGAGGAAGAGCACGCAGTTTGTCCATATGATCAGTCTAAGCCATATATTAGTATAAGTTACAAATACATAGAGAAGCAGTATAGTGAAGAGTCAAATGGGATGTAGTTAACAAAAGATCAGTCCTAGCCATTGTATTCATATGCAGAGGTTCCTTATGATTTGGAGCAGCGTGGGGCTTATAAAACGAGTTATCATTTGATAAGCCTTGTTGATCAATATGATGGTGTAGTTGATCTGCCTCGTCATGCCGTTTTGTATATTAGTTCTATCCAAGCATGTATAGAAAGAGCCTATGCAAGCACCTACCAGTTTGGGAAGCAATTTGATGACATTATTCATGCCTATGATGCCCCATCCATCCTGCCCATTTTGGATCATCACGTAGGTTTGCATTTTCTAAATAGCGTATCCTTGATTTTCTAAGACAAGCCAATTTTTTTTGTATTAATAAAATGCTTAGGTGGCTTCATTGGATTTTTTATTACACCTAACTTGTTATGTTATGCTTAGAGTAGGAAAATAAGCTCCTCAAAATGAGCATTTTTCTGTACTTAGGAATAAATAACTTTTTTATTTTTTTAAAGTTTTTGTTGAATAATGCAACTTATGGTTCATAGGTTTTATATAAAGCTTGTGCTACTAATGTTTTTGTCAAGTTGAGATGTTTTTACAGATTTTAGAATTCGAAGATTCTGGTGTTCTCGTATGCTCTCCTTACCTAAAGACCAAATCGAGCACACGCCCCGCAGTTGGAGCCATAATGTTATCCACTAAGTTGCACTTAGGTGGATTACTAGTGAGCAAGCAAAGACTTGAACAATTCAATTGTTCATCACATGTTTTGAGGTCCATCAGGCCAATCACTGGCCCTTTTTTATTTTTATTTTTACATGTTCATACCCTGTAGGGAATTGTAATAAAATGACTTAGCATGATGAACTTGTGTAAAAGGTTTGGATTTCCTACGACTTAGTCATCAATACTTTACTCTAGGGTGTTTTTTCCTTGAGAATTATATGTCGTTTTTAATGGCTTATAATTTTCGAGTTTTTCACTCGCTCCTCCAAAGCTAGAGTAAGTGTCTTGGTGGTTATGCCTTAGGAGGTTATTTAAACCTATGTGTCAATGTATATTACCATGCTAATCATTATTTTTGAGTCATATGAACATGTGCTAGGTCCCCCTAGGTTTATTTTGATTTTTGGAATTTTTTTTCTTCTGTAAAATCAAGCTTATTTTTTATGTTTTAATTAAAAAATTCATGAAGTCATAAAAGTGTGGTCTAGGGGCAGAATTTGCCATGGGGGTGCTTGTTTTTTAACCTAGAGCACCCACTTTACCCGTAGACCCACTCAAAAATTAAAATGTGATTATTAATCACTTATTTTTATTTTTTCTCGAAAAGTGAAAAAAAGAGGCCAAAAAATGGAGAAAATAAAGTATTCAACAACTTCTAAAAACTTATAAACATGTCAGAAACATGTTTTATGAGTTGGCAATGTGAAGTGGAAACATTCGTAAGGTTTCTAAAACACTATGGAGTGTTTTTCTTAGCAAATAAAGGCAAGATGATTTTTCTTCTTCAAGTGGGACACATTTCCTCATATGGAGTGCATAACTATCAAGAAAAGATGGAAATTTTGTAAGATAAAGCAAAATGTAAGAGTTCGGTTTTGGAAGTAATTTGATTTTATTCCTTTGCCAACTGATTGCCAACCCATTCCAACTCAAGCCAATCAAGCAAGTACACCCTCTCTTGGGCAAGTCCGCCCCCCTCCGGCTCTCATTTTTCTATTTAAGCTAGTTCACTTCACTCAGTTTAAAGCAGGAAGGATTCAACCTCTGCTCTTGTAATACTTAGTTGCTCCTATTTTTTGTTGAATAAAGTGAAGACTATGGAGGTCCATATGGTGCAATTTTTCATGGTTGTGAATGCTTGAACTTCATGGAGGTGATATTTAGCTAGTTGTACTTCTCTTTATTTCAAATTTGTAGATGTTTATCTAGCTTAGAAGGCTATTGTTAGCCCATAGAGTAAACATTTGTAGTTTCAGATGTTTTGTTATTAGAGATCTAAGAGTATCCAATTGTAGTCGGTTATATCGAGGCTCTTTCAAATTTCTTTTATTAGAATATAAAAGATTTAATCTCGCTTGTTTAAAGGTTGTGTAGCTTTGCAGATCATCGAAAGTGGAGGGTTTTGAGCTTGGTTGCATCTTCTTCCTCTTCACCACTGTTCTTTGAATCTTAATGCGTTTTGTCCTATAGGTGCCTCCTCTTCTTCACAACATTTAAGTTTGAGCTTGAGGATTTTCTCTCCCATCTCATAAACTTTAAATCTCTTTCTTTTCGGTTACTGTTTTTGTCTAACAAGTAAATCAGATCCAAAAAGTTTATCTTGTTTATTTACGTGTTTGATTAGATCTAAATGCTTTTAAATCTACATTCTAAACTTAGATATAAACTATTTCTGTTAGTGCTTAATGCCATAATTTTTCCTATCTTTTGCAAGCACTAAGTAGGGGACTCATGTTGCCTTCTTAGTGGTTTGCTTTATGCTTTATTTTTTGTTGCTAACTTTCAAGTAGTTTAGTTGCTTCTATTGTCAGTTAGTTCAGTTTTGTTTCAAAGTTTCCTTTACTTTTGCAAAGTAACGAACACTAACCCGGCATTGCTCTACCAAATTACCCAAGAGAGCTTGTTCGATTGGGGAAAAGATACTCTTTGCCGTAGTAATTAGTCTCACAATTTCTTTTTCTTTTTTATTTGTACATTGCTTTTACAAGCTTAATTGGAAATAACATTAGCCTCTTTCGTGTATGATCTACCCCTCGTAGGCTTACCTGAGCTTGGGGATATCCAAAAGTGGAAGCGTGCACTTTGTAATTATCCACATCTAACCAAAAACTCACATTAATAAAAGTAACCTCCATTTGAAACATAACGAAAATACGGTGTTATTGAACTTCAATATTTGTGGGGAAATTTTACAAAGGAAGTGGGAACATCTGGAAAGTGATCGTAGGGCCTCGTCAGGCTATACCCTTGATTGGTGTAGTGTTGGACACCCCCCATGACACCATCTAGCCCACATGTTCTTGTGTGTATCCACTTTTTTTGACATCTAGACATATTCCAAAGTACCTTTGGTATATCGGGAATCCCTTGCCGTAATCCACTCATCAACATAATAAATTAAAATTGATCAAGACACATTGCAAAACATTTTATTTATTTTTCAGCAGCACTTTAATATGTTACGACTCTGTTGGCCTATAGGGGTGTAGCTTAATCGGTGCTTCACTTGAAATGAATGATATGTTGTAAATGGAGGTCATGAGTTCAAATCACCCCGTCTTACCTGTGCCCCATGTGTTTGGGTTGCATGGGTGAACCTAGGGATATAGTGGTAGCGGGATTGGATCCTTGGACCCTGTGTCATGTGAGTACCAGCCCAATTCCCAATTGCCGATTCCCGTAGTACAAAAAAAAATGTCATGACTCCATTTGGCACTGGCACAATTTATACTACTATCATTTGCTTAAAGTCATCTCGATGTATGAATGTTGTATCTTTATGCTACTGATCTAATTTCTTCTTTGCAATATCTTGTCAGTAAATCATTTCAAACTCCTAACAAAACAATTCATCCATAACCAAGAAAAGTAAGAGCCTTAGTAACTCTTTCATAGGGACTACCTCCCTTGGCTCCGTTAGAAGTGGCCTAAAAGGAGGAGTCAGGATCAGGTGACAGTACCTGACTTGAGACTTGCCCCCAAGGACGCACCGAGTACCTTGAAGATTTTGCGGCGTTAACCCCCAGGTGCGGGCAAGGCGGAAACAAGTCATATTATGGAATGTGCACTTCCAATGGGCTATTTATGAATATCTGTGTGTAACTCACCTTGTAGGCAGGTTGGGTTCCTCTTGAGACCATTTTAACCATGGTTCATCAAGAATTCTGGGGTTTTAAAGGGTCTTTTTGAGTTAGAATTTCTTAATTATTAGAGTTTGAGGTTTAAAGACTTTGCGTTTTTGGTATAATGTGTTTAAAGATTTAGGGTTTAAGATTAAAGATGTAGGATGAACTAGCTCAAGGACATTGGATATCGGACTCGTTATACTGTCAGATTGATGTTATAATCTGTGATATAGTTGGATCTTCTAGAATTTTTGCAAAACCATAAAATAAACATGGGAATGATTGTTATTTGAGTTGTTAGTTGATTCATCATATTTCCAGGTTTTATCAGCATTGCAGTGCATTGAGCAGAATGAAGTTTTAACATACGAGGTAAGTTAATTGTTACAGTTAAAATTTTGCATGTATAGATTTTCGCTCTCTAATCAAACTCTAATTCAATAATGAAATTTCCTTTTTGCTGGCAGCAAGTGCTGATGCTGGAGGAAACTCTGCTCTCAAGTGGAATAAACCTGCATGATCAACACAGTGCTATGCGACTAGATATTGACAACATGTCATATGAGGTTTGTCCATACAATTTGTTCTGTGATATAGACAAATAGATAGTAAATGTGAAGGATTTGATTTTTTTCATTCTGAAATATGACATGTTTTCTCCCCTTATTTATTTAGGAATTGTTGGCTCTAGAGGAACGGATTGGCTATGTTAGCACAGGACTTAGCGAGGATATTGTTTCCAAGTGTTTAAAGAAAAGCTTCTACTCAAATACAGAACAAGCTTCTCAGACTATGGATATTGAAATCAAATGCAGCATTTGTCAGGTATTTGTAATCTGTGTTGACAGATTATCAAAGAATGAAGCTGGGTCGGAGTTTAAATTGGTTGATTTATAGGTTTAGTTGATAGTTTAAAACTTTAAAGTGCAAAGCTTTTTCCCTCTTCAGATTCAAAACATTTGGAAACCCTTGCTTCTGAGAGCATGAAAATGATGGTATGAACTGTTTATACAGGAAGAGTACGAAGAAAGAGATGAGCTGGGCAGTTTAAAGTGCAGTCACAGTTATCATGAGGCCTGCATCAAGCAATGGTTGCTTCAGAAAAACAAGTGTCCAGTTTGCAATATTTCTGTCATTTCATAGCTGGAAAATTCTGGTCTGCTGCATTTTCTTTCTGAAATAATCAACTTGATCTATAGTTTCTGTTAGGTAGGTCTTAAGATCAGTGCTCTTGATGAAGTAGCAAGCCCTTCCCCTGATTTTCTTTCCTTGGCCTGGTGTTTAAACTTTTAGAAAATCCCTTTACATGTAAATATCCTGTGTGCAACCTGCATTCGCATGCCTATTCCTTGGATATTTACCTTTGTTTTCGTGGTAAATTATGTTTATAGTATTCCTTTCACTGATATGGCTAGAGTTATTGCCAGTTTATGCTAAAGAAACCTCAAAACCTAGTTTTGCTTCAAATAACATGTTCTTACTTTCAGTGGCTTTAATCTCTTTTCCGTAGTCATATATAGCATGTTTATTTCTAAATGAAGTTATTAACAGTAAAGTTGGTCCATGTTTAGATTTAATGCTCTATTGAGCTTGTTAGATTCTACCACATTTGTTAGATTGCTAGTTTTGGTTATTTTTTCCTGTCAATCACTATTTATTGTTCACATTCTGAAGTTGTTCTGCATGAGCGAAATTGAAGTGGCTAGACCATGATAAAAAGTTTCATAACCGGTCAGTGCAGATCGTCCAATCCACTGTGAGAACTTGGGTGCCTAATAGGGATGCTATTACATTTTAGCTGTGAGCTTTGCCAGTTCATAAAAACAAATGTTAATCCAGTAAATACTGGAAAGGGAAAATGACGCAGGTTAACACAGGTGTAGAAAAATGCTCTGAAGTTGTGAGCTTGCCTCAGGGGTGAGGGGAAATACTCAAAGGAAAAAAGTTAAGAGGAAAATGCTCCGAAGTTGTGAGCTTGCACCAGGTGGAGGGACGGGGGGATACTGAAAGGGAAAAAGTTAGTTCAAGTTGAGGAAGGATCTTGGTTATTTGATCAGGTCATGCTCGATTTTTTGATCAGGTCATGCTCGATCTTTTGATCTCTAGAGTTATAGGGAAAATTACTGAGGAGCAAATTAGTTCAAGTCGATGAAGGATCCGGTTTTTTGATCAGGTCATGCTGGATTTTTTGATCTCTAGAGTTATAGGGAAAATTACTGAGGAGAAAATTAGTTCAAATCAAGGAAGCATCTTATTTTTTTTTTTAATAAGGTGTTATCTATCTCCTATCAGGTCATATGACACGCTGGAATTTTATGCCTCTCTAGAGTTATAGCACTCGGCGCTTCATGAGATAGATTTTAGATGTCTTTTAGTTGTGTGTGTTGGTTTCAAGTCTAGTATCGACTTGTAACTTCTCAATTGTTTTCCTTAGTGTTGATGAATTTATGTAGTGTAGTGTTTTCCTCGATAGCTATATAGCATGTTAAGACTTGCATATTTTCAGTTAGATTTCCCTGTAATAATTTAGTTTATTATTTTAGATATTGTCAAGATATAGATACCCTGATTACAAAATGGTGGTTAGGAAGTTAGGTATGAGAAATCCATGTAGACTGAAACTGTTAATAGCTATGGATTAAAGTTTTCTTGGTTATTACTTTGAGAGTCTCACTTCTTGCATTAATGCATTCTTGGTACGGAATAGCTGTCAAACATGCAACAGTCAACCACTGGAAATTCCAGAGCCCCACTGGAAATTCTAGTTCAGTGCAGCGTAATCTTATTATGTTTAAAATTTTGTAAGGTAAAGACATCGTACTGCACTCATTATGGAAACATCTTGGGCAAGGATGGTGACAATCAGTTTAAACTTTCTATGTTGGCAAGTTGAAATAAACTATTATTTTTCATATGACGGGGAAAAAATAAACCAAAATTTCATGCAAAGAATGGCTAACTTATTAACTCACTAACCCTTAACCTACGACTCTTTTCACCCCTAGCCACCTTTCCCATGGAATTCAGTCAGTTTAGCTAGAAGAATTTGCATAAATTCAACTTCTATGAACTGAATACACATAATATTAACATTTTTAATTAGTTATAAAAAATGTAATTTCAATACATTACTCAAATTACTGGACATTACAAAGTTGAATAAAATATCATGTTTCCTTTACTGTATCCCACCTAGTGAAAGAGTTCAACACAATTTTAATTTTGGCCAAGTTCGTAAATTATGTTCAAGTTGACCTCATGCAATTTCAGAGGCGTTGAGAGAGATAAACAAATGTTTTCTAATTTTTTAAGACAAACTCTATATTTATTATCATTTTTTTAAACAACTCAATGTGGAGAGCCCCCTTTCAAATCCAGTAGTGGTAGTTGGAAATGTATGAAAAAATGCTACAGTATATTTATTATTTTTAAATCTTTTTGGATAAGATTCACTCCATTGAGGTTCTCCTTATTGCTCATATGCTGTAGGCATGCTTTTCTTCGGATGTCATTGATATAGAGAGAGCATAACTCTTCATTTAGGTTTCACATTTTCGAGTATCAATTTTGCGGAGTCCAATATCAAATTTTCTTTCTTTCACATGTCTTGATCATTGTTTTCTTTCGAAGTTTTTTTCATCCACCTCTTCAAATTAACCTCAGGGATTTAGATAATTTGTTACATTGAATTTGTTGGATTAAGTATTCTGTAATTGAGAATTAATCAACTTTTGGACATATGTTTTACCCAAGTGAATACAATCTTTTTTAGTACTATACCCAAGTGGATTAGATATAAGTTCAAATCTTAACATATCCACATGTGAAATCTTTGCAATATCAATAAATTCCAACTTTCTATGTTTTGATTTTTTTCAAGAAATATGAAAAACAAGAAGTCATGTAGTACAATAAGCACATTTAATTGCTTATATATATATGTGGAATTGTTGGCCTGGGCTTATTTAATTTATATAAAACATAAACACATCTCTTGTAATAAAGTTGACGTGATTTTGACAAGTTTGTTTGTCATACTTTAAGTGAGTTCCATGTTGATTGGACGTGTTTAATTTAAATAGAACAACAACACATTTATCATAGTGGTTCTGTTTTTGTAATAATGTTAATGTGATTTTGACAAGTTTGATTGTATGCACATTGAATGAGTTTTGTGAATTTGAAGCACACAATTTTTTCATTTGAATTAAGTCTATTAAACTTTCATATAATAACTTGAAACAAACACACACTCATATATATATAGAAATGAAATTGAAAACATTAAACACAAAATGAAAGAAATTGTGACACAACTAAGTTAAAATATGATAGCTTGAAGCACATCCACCAATTATAAAGACAAGATCCAAATTGGTAATCACATAATCCTATAAAATAAATACAAGGTTTTCTAATGGAGTGAAGAAATATCTAGTGCTTATTTAACAAGGTCAAATCAAAACTACCTAAAATACCTACAACATAAGATGGAGACATTTAATCTAACAACAAATTTTGTTGTTGAAATTCAATGATACAAAAATTAGAGTTCCCATCGACCTAGAATTTCAATCAAATTTTTGACGATCTGGGTCTATTCAAAATTTTGTGAAATAGGTATAGATTTTAGATCATGGTATAGCTTTGCATACCTTGAAATTTTGTTAGGTTTTAGGTAGATTTGTCATTAGCAAGAACAAACAGTACGTTTACTACAATATTAGCATACTCCATAAGGAGAGACATTGATGGATATTGGATAACTTAATTCTATTGAATTTGATTTTGACAAGAAGTTCACAACTTCAACAGAGCTAAAATTAGAAAGTAGAATTATGTATATTTGAAATGAGAAAAAGTGTTTTATGGGTAATGGATTTGGAAATAAGCTTGATTGACCTTCACATGCTTAAGTGAAGAATAAGGTTTGTTTGTACCTAGGAAATGTGATACAATAATTTGTTTGAAGGCCCCACATAAGTGAGGAGCATCCCTACTAAAATTTGAACTTTAGTGATTGTTACACCGTCCACGCCAAGTTTTTGCTAGACCACAATCTTATCGGTATAAACCAAAGGACATGAGAGTGGGCATTAATTTGTTTGATGGCCCTACATAAGTGAGGAGCATCCCTGCTAAGATTTGAACTTTAGAGATTGTTACACCATCCACGCCAAGTTATCACTAGACCACAATCTTATAGGCATAAATTGAAGGACATGAGAGTGAGATTTAATCCACTTTTATGTGTACATACAATGGAACATTTAATATAATCTCTATGAATACAACAACATGGTCTATCAAACCATCACTACCTCAAAATAACCCTCTTGATATATAATTAGATATAATAACAATAAATTCCTTGATTAAGATTTTCATCAAAATAAAGTTAGTTTTCAACATGACTTCTTATTCATCCGTTATTAATACATGACATTTTCACGAAGGTACTTTAATGGGGCATTTTGTAGTATTTTCAGAGGACATTTTCATAGTATTTTCACATGGCATTTTCAAATTTGGGTATTTTTCATGCCATGCCCTTGAAACCCTATCCACGAAGCTTGACCTAATTAGACACACAAGTTCCTTCTCTTAATCTTGGTTATAATTTATTTCTTTATCATTTTAATTTTTCAAAGTTGTTTTCCTAGGGCCTTTTCACCATGTATTTCATTGAAGCATTCTCATCAGGCATTTTCATAGTATATCTTTGAAACCCCAATTTACGATCTTGACCTAATCAAGTGACAAATTCCTTCTCCCAATTTTGGTTTTAATTATTTCCTCTCTATTTCTTTTTTTAATGTGAACAATCCATTGCATTTACCAAAAGCTATGAAGAGGAGACATAACAAAGTAACCCAAAGAGTCATTGCGAATATACATAATCATTAGAGAAACACAAGGAAAAAATAAGTCGAACTTTAAATAGAAGTAATGATTGATAATAAGTTTGCTACATTTGAAGACAAGATTAAGAAACCTATAGACATTAAAATAGAAGGGTTGGAGAAATGGAAAAACAAAGCCATGAAAATAAACAACCAACCTAAGGAGAGGTTGATAATTTAGAAAATCTTAATATAAGGAAAAAGATTAAAAAGCTACAAGAAAAGCTAAAGAATAATTTGGCCCTAATAGTTTGGTGGGTAGATTGGATATCAAAGTCATCAAAGAGGAAATAAATAGCTTATAGAGTTAGCCCATGAGCATAACAAAAATCCTTGAACTTTATAAATTTTGGTTTGAAAGAGAAGAAATAAGAGGATATGCTAGCATTAGTCAAGGAAAAACTATGAGAAAAGTTACAAATTGAACAACTTGTTTAATAGAAACAAAGAGGTTGAGAACAATAATTGAACAAGTTAGTTCACTTTAATATAAAGATCTAATGACCATATTGTACAATCCAGACTCTAAAAGGGATATGAATATTTGTAAATGAAGATCTCATTTCAGAAGATCAAGCTAAATTAAGAATTAAGTTCAAAAGGCAAAAGAATCCAAGAAAGAAGAAAAATGGACAATAAGAAAGCATAGAAAAACTAATATTAGGGATAGAAACAAAATATATACAATAAATAGAAAATTTGGAAACTCTAGATCTTCTCTTGGAACTATATTAACTTTCCATGCAACAACAGTCCTATGTTAAGTTAGACCTCGAGTGAAATTGATATTATATTGCTTGTTGAAACTTGACAACAAGAAGAGTCTAAGGTCCCTAGCAGAGAAGGATTCTTCATGTGGTTGGTATGGAATAATAGATCCTATACTAAAGGGATTGGAAGAATAGCTTGTTACATAAGAAGAATGCTTTTCTTCATATCAAGCTTCACAAGAAAGATTCTTTCAATCAATACATGTGGATGGAGATTTTAGATATCAGCTAAGAAGATTTGTATAATAATATGTTATTTTGTGTCTATTAATTTTATCTTTTATTAAACACAAGCTAGATAAAAATTGTTCTTATAATGGTTTAGAACAAGATATTTATAGTTTAAGAAACAAAGGTAATATCCTTTTACTTGAACACTTTAATGCTATAATAATAACTAACAAGTTGTTTTCTTAAGCAATGACTCCAACCGTAATCCTCTATAACTAGATGAGGACCTTGATTTACCTATCATATATAAAAGAAACTCTAAAGATTTGGTTAAGAATTTGCTTGGTACTGAGTTGATTAAGCTTTGCAGTTCTTGAGATCTAATAATTTGCAATGGTTCAATGAAGTGGCCGAAATCTATATGGATGAATTGTATTCATGGTTTTGATAGCAGTGTTGTCGATTATGTGATCATATCTAATATCCTCATATATGACCAAATAGTAAGTTTTGACATCTTAAATGACCATGAATCCAACATTAACCCTAACTCTAAACTTTGTCAAGCACATTATAAGCCCCATGGTAGAGAATTTTGAGAACCAAAAGCACTTGATCTTTGATAATAATTTTTTTTTATATATTTGTAAATATTTAAATAATGAATCAAATCTACTATTAAATAAACAAAATATTGAAGATTGTATCATAATCTTACTGCAACCCTCTTTACTTCCATTATCAAACTTTTTTACTACGGTGTTGTGTAAAATGTAAAATATAACAACCAACCCTTGGTATGATAAAGAGTTCAAAACATGGTAGAAAAGCCATTAAGGATGCTTCTAACAAGTCCTTAAAATCCAACAAGATATATAGGTACAAAAGGAAAAATTTATAATATATAAATTGAAAGTAAGAGAAACTTTTCACTTCTTTGAGCTAGGTCCTAAGAATTTCTAAGGGGAAATTTTAAGTCATAAAGCTAAGGAAAAAATATAGTTCCTTTGATAAATTGGAATTCCTACCTTAAAAAGATTTAGGAATCCTTCGATGTTGTGAACACCATTCAAATCCTTTCTACAGAGGTATAATTTTTTCTTTTGAAGACAATTTTGAATTCACTGGCTCACATAAGGGAAAGCTAAGGATGTAGAGGGATATGGAGTATAAATCTTAAAAATGCGTGGACTATCCCCATCCCTCACATCCTCAAGATATTCAATTCAATAGTCAAGAAATGCTTTCCTGAACCCTCAACTCAAAGTGTCATCATTCCAATTTTTTAAAGAGAAGATTAAAACAATTCTTTGAATTAGAGGACCATTATAAATAGCTTTCTTTTATCCAAGATATATGGAATTATTCGGGAAAATAAGATCAACATATGGATATAAATTCATGAAATAAAAGTTGAAGGACAAGCCTGATTTAGGAGCTATCATTCAATTGTGGGACACCTTATTATACTTAGGACCATAGCAAATGAATGTCACAATAATAAAATCAATATTTTGTGTTCCGCATTTGATTCTAGGAAAAAAATTTGACATAATACTGAGAACTAACCTTTGGAATATATTAGAAGAACTAAAAGTTCGTTTCAAGTTGATAATGTTGCGATAAACTTGTACACGAAAGTTATTTCCCAGTTTAAGAACACTTAGGACTAGTCAGAAGAAATTAATTGTAATATAGGAGTCAAGCAAGGTTGTCCCCCATCCCTTACCCTTTTTGGTCAATACATTGACAAGTTAGAGGGTTGTTTTGAAGAAATAGGTTGTGCTAGCATGATTTTAGTTGGTATATTTATCATCCTTCTTCTTTACACTAACACTATTTTTGTTATGTGAGGAGTCCCTATGATCTTGACATGCAACTAAAAATTCTCAAGTATTTATGCTCTAATACGAATATGGCTATTAATACTAACAAACCAAATGTTATAATAATCAAATTAAAAAAAAAACCACTTTTGCTAATTTCATATATGTGAACAACTTTGAGGAAGTGACTTCATAGAAATATCTTATTATCCTAAAGGAAAAGGTTCATTGAATTTACAAATAAACAACATGGGAGATAATAGGCTTCCTAAGATTGCTTCAAACTCTAGTCAAAACAATTTGTTGAGGAAGATGCCACTTTGCATATTAATTATGATAATAAAAAGATTGTTACAACTAAATTTAAGGTGTACTGCTATGAGGATTAGAGAAAATTTAAGATACAATAAGGAGGTGATCAACCTTAATCTATACGAGAAAAAGTACCTCTCCATGTGATAAAGAAAATCAACATTGCTAAAATAAAAATAAACGCTCATAAGCTCTACATTGAAATTGATGTTAGACAATTCCTAAAATTGGTGAGATGAAAGAATTCGCCATCCTGATTATGCCCATAGTATAATGCAATTTCAAAATATTTGCTATAATAATGACATTCATAACCTTTTCACTCATCACAACTATATTGATCTAATAATGCCTTTTTGATCACATAAATAAAATTCTAAAACAAATAGTGCTTACTTACCTTTTTTTAAGGTCTAACAAATCAAAATTGATTTTTTTCATCATAATGTTAATATTCAAGCTTAGAACAAGTATACTTTTATCCTTGATAGGAACTTATATTTGAGCTTAGAATAGGCACAACAAAATATGTTGCTCACGCACTCACCTACCTCCCATAAGAGTAATATTTATATGCAAAATGGGTTGCGATTTTGCACATGAATATTCAAATAAATGCTCCCATAATTGATATAAACTATTTTGCAAAATTACCTTTGTACACTAATGCAAATGATATAGACTTCTTCAAAAAATTACCATTTTTCCAATGCTGTCAAATGCATTGTCAAGCACAATGACATTGTAGAACAACCATTATGTTATAAATCAAAGGTCCAATCCTAGTATTTTTCACTGCTATTTGATCATTTAATATGTTTATTGAATTGTTTATTAATAAATCTTATATTGTTAAAAGTTGGGGCAACAATTTTATTTTGATTGTCGATGAACCATAAGTGTTTTTCCTTTGGTTAATAGGTCAAACATAAGAAAACATACATCCTAAGACCTAGAGGTATTTGGAAAGGGAATAATTCTATCTCCTTAAGGACCACCAACAGGTTATTTCAAGTAACATGGTTTTCTTTCAATAACACTCATGACTCAACTTGCATTTGACTGACTACCTTAGATTTTTTTTTTTCATTCTTGACATATCGTGTAAGGAATCTTGAACTTAATTCCTTAGTTGAACATCATCACTATATTAACTAACATCAAAATATGCTTATAATCATGACAACAACAAATAGTAAGTATAAATGATCAATTTTGATCAATAACTTACTGAAAAGTTCCTGTTTAAATGTTGAGTTTGTCCAAGAATATAGTAGTGTTTCAATAGCTACAAGCTTCTATATTCACCTCCTTCGATGCCAATAATGAATTAAACCTCCCTGCCAACTAGAAGCCTACTTGACTTCCTAACTCCAAGAAACCTTTTGGTTTCTTGGCTCTCTGTGCCCGTGACTCTAAGAATAATAATACACAACATCTCTAAACATATTGTTCCATGACAATTTTTCTTTCAATAATTCTTCCACCTTTCAACAAACTCCAACCTCTCAAAAAAAAACTCTCTTCTTTACCCTATCTAATTATCAAATTTTCCATCCACCTTTTCCCAAGTCTCCTCAACCACACTCATTTATGTTAGTTTTTCTATATCTTATTAGCTTAATTAGGATATTTGTCTGAAAGATAACAAGTACAACTAGATGCATAAGATATAACATATACACAAGACAAAAATATTTTCACCGAGGAAACCATAAAAGAGAAAACCCGCAAACTTCCTCAGAATAGTATAGTACAAAGACTGTGTCATAAGGCAATCAATCCCAGTAATAAGAAGTATTCAACAACTATCTATCTCTCCTCCCTTTTCTTTCTCTCTCTCTCTCTCATGCGAACTTGAGTGAGTATGAGGTGTGTATAAATGAGGGAGGGTGCCTCCCTATTTATACTAATCAAGTGACTGACCTTTTACATGATTGGGCCAAACTGTTTCACTAATAGGGATGAATTCTCCTAGAGAGACTCCAAATACACATTACATGATGTTACTCTCGGGATTATTTCCCTGACTTAGATTAGAGGTTGTACCTCAAGGTCTAGACACAATAAAGACATCCCGCAAGGAGGAAAACACATCTCCAATGGGGGTACAACAACATACAATGATAATATACATCAAAATATCTTCCGAAGTTATAAATACATCAACGCTCCCTCTTAACTAGGAAGGTAGTCTCTCTCTTCCACAGTCATCAACACATCTGGTCAAGTCTTCTTCGCAGAGTCATCATCATAGTTGTTTCCATTATCATATTCTTATCGATCATCAAATGGTACTATCTGTCATCGAAAGTTTCTACAGAGCCATCCCTTTTTCATGCTAGGTGTAGGCCTTGTCCTCATCTAGGTATTCATCACATATTTGAGCAAGCCATCTCGTGGGGATTTTCTAGGACCTTCTTTACATTGCCACGAAAATAACCTGTGTCTTCTACCTTTATCTCCTTGTATCTAGATCATCTCTTTTGTCCTACACAAAACAAAATAGAGCATCCATGGTCAACCTACGTTCTTCCAGTAAAGGAGAACCGCCTAGGTGCACCTCACGTGCTTCATGACCTAATCATCTCAACAAGGGAACACACACATATATAGATATATATGCAAGGACTGATTACGACCAAACAACCTGTTACATTAGGACTTTTACGTTTTAGGTCAGCCTCAAGGACTTATTACATCTGAACAACCTTCATCCATGATCTTTTCCGTTTAGATAACCTTCGAGGCATATTACATTCGAGTAACCTGCATACTACACCAGGACTCCTTTAACACTCGGACAACCCACATGACTTATTGCATTTGAGTAACCTGTGTACCACACCAGGGCTCATATTTACACTTGAATAACCTGTCTTAGGATAACCTATGAGCTTCGCCAGGACTGATTACATCCAAGGACAATTTGTAGGACTGCTTACGTCCAAGCATCCTGCTTCACCAGTATTTTTCCCGCTTGGACAACCTCTCTCATTTCCCATGTGAGATATTATGCATACGCTATTTCTAGCATAGAATCATATCAGGACTGATTATATCCAAGGATAACCTGCGAGCTTTTCCAAAAGTTATTACATCCAAGGACAACCTACATCACTGATTACATCATAGAAACCTACGCTCTTCGCCAAGATTTTACGCTCAGACAACCTGTCTATCTATTTATGCTAAAACACATCACTCTCTCTTTCGAGGTGTCTTGATCTGGATGACATCAAGTCTTTCTATGAAGTACTCGAACTTCACTCCCGCTAGAGGCTTGGTCAACTCATTGTCTCTTTGCTCATCTGTTGGCACGTACTGGAGCTTCACTGCTCCTCTCTGCACCATATCCTTGATATAGTGGAACTTGATCTCGATGTGCTTCAACTTGTCATGGAACACAGGGTTTTTCGACAGCTTCACGTAACTATGATTGTCGCAGAAGATACAAATCACATCCAACTAGATATCAAACAAGTCAGACAGTATATTTCATAGCCACACTACCTTGCAACTAGCCAAGCAAGAGGAAACATACTCTGCCTCAACTATACTCGGCGCGATGCATGATTGCTTCCTGTTGAACCAAGAGATCATGCCAGATCGCAAACTGAAGCATCAATCTAAGGTTCTCTTCCTGTCAGTAGCGCTACCTGTCCAATTTGAACCAACCTAACCATGTACGTTAATCTTCTAATTCACATCGTATTTTAACCCATAATTCGTTGTACCTTTTAGGTACCTCAGTACATGCTTTGCATCTATTAGGAGAACATGTCTCGAATTCGTCAAGAACTGTCTCATGGTGTTCAACGCAAAGCATATGTATGGCTTCGTATTCACCAGGCACATCAATGAGCCAATCATCTGACGATACATCGTGGCATCAACCATCTCAAATGAAGCATCACTTAAAAGCATCATGTTAGATTCCATAGGTGTGGATATTTCCTTGCAGTCCAACATTCCAAATCTCTTCAGAATATCCATTGCATACTTTCCTTGAACAAGGAAGATCCCATCTGCACTCAACCACACCTCCATGCCTAATAAGTAGTGCATCATACCTATAATCTTGAACTATGTAGAAAGTCTCCTCCTTTCATCTTTAATGAATTCCTCTTCGCATGTCAGAAACAATTCATTGACATATAAAAGGAGCATCACTTCCCTCCTGCCTTCAACCTTGAAGTAAAGATTGGAATCCACTTTTCTCTTGGTGAATACTAGGCTCATCAGGAATCTATCCATCCCGCTGTACCATGTCCTTGGTGTTTATTTCAATCCATACAAATATTTCTTCAATTTGCACACATGGGTCTTCCTGTCATGTGTCTTGAATCCCAGTAGTTGTTCCACATACACTTCCTCCTCGACTACACCATCTAAGAAAGCGATATTGACATCCATCGGGTGTATTTTCCATTTCATAGCTACTACCATTGCAAGTATGGTTCTAATGGAAGTGTACCTCACCATAGGTGCAAATTCCTCTTCGTAGTCTATGCCTTATTTTAGTGAGAAGCATTGTGCTACGAACCTTGCCTTGTATTTCTTGATGCTTCCATATGCAACATGCTTGATGTTGCAGATCAACTTCGAAGTCACAACATACTTTTTTTCCGGTCTCAGAAGTATCTCCTAGTCATCATTCTTAATGATCGATTGATATTCCTCGATCATAACATCCTTTCATTCTTTCTTTTCTGCATCCTCTTCATAGGTGGAAGGTTCTTTGTCAATGATGTCACATAGCAGGGGCACATATCTATTGTAGGGATTTTCCTTTTTTCGCTCTCTATGTATTCCTTCTCGAGCGCCATAGATTTCTTCTTCTCGTATGAGCTCTTATGCCCATGTTGGTTTCCTCTTGTGGAAGTCCTTCTCAATGATTATCTCTACCGACTCTTGTGGTTCTTCCATGTCATGATCTTCATGGTCTTCTGGAATTGCTTCTCCAATTTCCATATCTCGAGCTCTCGTATCTTCAGGTTCCTCGACCTCTTGAATAGGTGTCCTCCTGGATATGAAGTATGTCGAGTCTTCATCAAAGGTTACATCTCTACTGATGTCGATCTTCCTTAATCCTAGGAAGTATATTCATTAGGCCTTTGATGTATCATTGTATCCTACGAATATACCCTTCTTCATTAGGCCTTTTGCTACTTCCATGATGGTTTGGTTCTTTCGTTCCGCAACCCCATTCTTTTGAGGATTGTATGGAGTGCTCAACTTCCTCTTAATCCTAGACTCTCTACAGAGTTCCTTGAATTCTCCACCATTATCTGACCGTAGAGTATTGATCTTCCTATCGGCTTGGTTCTCGACCAAGGCTTTATATTCCTTGAACTTACTGAAAACTTCATTTTTTCCTTTCAAGAAATATATCCAAGTCCTATGTGAGAAATCATCTATAAAGGAAACATAATACACATACCCGCTTAATGAGCTATAATACATGGGTCCACATACATCCGAGTGTACTATCTCCAATATTCCTTTAGCTTTGCTCTCACTGCTAGGAAATGTCTTCTTTGCATTCTTTCGTTGTGCACATCCTTTGCAAATTCCTTCATGCTTTTCCTGGATCTATGGCAGTTCAGAGACTGCTTTGCTTGCCATTGGTAGTGCTCTTTTGTGCACATGTTTGCGCCTTCTATGCCATACTTCTCTTGGTTCAATTGACTCATGAACCAATGCTTGTTCAGGCTGTTCCTTTAGCTTTTACAACCCTCCGTCTTCTTCTCCAATCACTATTGCATCCTATATTGTTTTCCCTCTAGGACACATTAGAACTCGGTCATCGACAAACACAACTCTAATTCCATTTGCATCTAGTGCAGAGATGGAGGGAAGACTATTCTTCAACCCTGGAACATATAGCACATCCTTCATCTTTAAGGATTTCCTGGAGTCAAGCTTGTATGAAGCTTCTCCACTCCCTTTTATGGGGTATTGGTAATCATCCCCAAGTTTCATCTTGTGAGGCGACTCATGTTCATACATATTAATGAATGATTCCTTGTATCCTGTCATGTGTTTATAAGCTCCACTATCCACAAGCCAATCATTGCTTTCGTGTGAGATAGTGCCAGTAAGTGTTGAGATTAGCACATACTCTTGATCTGAATCATCCTTCTCTATTCTGAATCTTTTGTTTGTTGGTTCATTGTCTTTGGAAACATGAGCATGGTGTCTCATTTTACTGATGGGACAATCTCTTGCAAAGTGTCCCTTTTCATCACGAGTATAGCATCGAACATTTGAAGGATCTCTCTTGGCCTTCTTTTGCTTCTTTTCCTTCTTCTTGTTGTGATGAAATTTCTCCTTCTTCTCCTTCTTCTAGAAGTTCTTCCTGGTGTGAACTGCGAGAGCTTGATCTTCAGTTGCTCCCATCTTCTCTTCTCTTGTCACGATTTGAACTTCTTCTTGTGCACATTCTTCTTGGAGTCTGCTGAAAGAGATCAACCTCCTTCTTGCACAAATTCCTTGAATGAATGAGTCCCATGATCTAGGGAGACCATTCAAGGTAGTCATTGCAATTTGTCCTTCTTCGACATTCTCTTCAACCACTTCAAGTTGTTCTTTGATTTGAGAAACCCTTGTGAAGTAAGACTGTATAGTATTAGAGTTCTATATCTTCACATTCTTCAACTGGTTCCTCGAATTCATATTCCTATTGATGTTCTTTCCTTCGAACATCTTTGTCAAAGCATCATATACTTCCTTCGATGTCTTGAATGAAGACACATGGGGGATGAGGTGACCCTTAATAGAATTTGCAATCATTCTCTCAGCCTTATCCATGATTCTCTTATGAGTAGCCTTAGCCTCATCTCCCTCTGGTTCTAGAGCCTCCTCAGTGATGTAATGGCCCAAATCATTTTCTTCAAGGATCAGGGAGATCCTGTACTTCCATGCTCAGAAGTTATCAAGCCCTCCAAGAATTTCCTCAAGATGAGTATGGTGAGTCATCTTTTCAAATGGGAACCTCAAATGGAAATAGAAAAGATTTGGATCTTACCGATTTGAGGTGTCTGACCCGGTTCCAGAGCTGGCTGACCTAGGGTTTGTTAGAGAAACCCTATTTTTCGAACTTGGAGTTTGGGATTTTGTTTGGATAGAAAGATGTTCCTCCTTCAGGCGAGTTTCTCAACAAGGTCACTTTCTGAATACTTAGGTGGGAAGCCTCCAAAACTTGATGCCCTAGTTTCTACCGGCACTAGTGACAGGGTAAAAAATTAAACTTTTTCAAATCTGAAACTACTTCCACCAAAAAATGCGCTCTACTAAGGTGAGTTATCCTAGCCCTCTTTTCTTGATGATCCGTGGAGAGAACACCTTGAACTAGGAAGCCCTAGTTTCTGCAGTTGCACAATGCCTTCTTTTAGAGAGGTTCTGATACCATGTTAGTTTTTCTAGATCTTTCTAGATGATGTGGAGCATAGGATTCAAAAACAGAATGACTATTTCGATCCATGACTGGCGGTAGCACTCTGCGTTCAAATAGGCATGAATGGACACGACTGCGCCTTTTTCAGATCTAGCTTTGGGCAAAAATCTTGAGAGTAAAACGGCTGGGCCTAGGAAAAGATCGACAGTTTTTATTTCTATTTTCAGGAGGTTGGCTGTCACTATTTTTTAGCATGTTTCTGTCACTGTTTTAGGAGGAGTTTTTAGTTGCAGGGAGTTGTAGCTGTATTCCAAAAAAAAAAAGACAAAGGAATGGAGACCTGCGTGCCCTGTTTTAGCAGCCGAGTGTATTGCTTCTTCTCGGCTATTTTGAGTATGGGCCTGCGGGTCCTGTCTTTTTTCTGTTATTGTTGATGGGCCTGCGTGTCCTGTCTTTTTGCTATTATTGTTGATGGGCCTGCGTGTCCTCTTGGGTGTCTGAGAGCATGGGCTCATTTCTGGTTTCTGTAGTTGAGTTTTTTTAATCAAAATAAAATGTCGGTGCAGGCTTGAAGTGAGTATGTCCCTCTATCTGGTGTATTGTTTGAATGATCTTGTTCCTGCCGGTATAAACTGTGTTTTGTTTCTCTATTTTAACTTATGTCTTGGAAGCTACAGGATTCTGGGGTGTTCTCAGCAGTTAAGGATGACTGCATCAGATTTGTATCAGAACACAATGATGGCCTAGAGGGGTGTCCATCTAAACTGGGGAAGGAGAGGCATGCGAAATGTTAGATGAAGAGTAACCCTTGATGAGGAACTACTCCAGATATTAGAGGCCATCGAGTCCAGATTTCCCTATGAAGAATCCGAGGAGGAACTGGAGGCTGCATGAGGCCAGGTCAGAGTTGTAGACCCCATGGAGAGGCTTATTGAGGCAATAACCAAACAAGGAACTGAGGGCTAAAGTCGAGGTCCTTGATTTTAAAGGCGAATTCAATCCAGAATTATTCATGGATTGGATTCAAGAGTTGGAGAAATATTTTGATATAGAAGGGATCGAGGAGACTGATCCACGAAGGACTAAAATAGTGGCATCCAAAATGAAGTCCCATGTTGCTCTATGGTGGGAGAATCTCCAGAATCTTAGAAAGAGACAAGGGAAGGAGAAGATCAAGCTGTGGCTAAAGATGTTGAAGCTTCTGAAAGTTAAGTTCATGCCCTCCGACTATCAACAGAGACTTTTTAGAGACTACCAAAATTTAAGGCAAAAGGACTTATCCATATCTGCATTTACGGAGGAATTTTTGAAGTTGCAAATTAGAGCTGATCTACAAGAAGATGATGAACATGCAGCAACTAGGTATGTCAATGCTCTTAGGTTTCAGCTCCAAGATGAATCAGCCCTGATCAAGGTGAGCTATGTGGAAGAAGCATATCAGTTAGCATTAAAGGCTGAAGAAAAATTGAATAGGCGGAGCAAGGCAGCTATCAAGCGAGGGGGTAGTAATATGAATAGGGGTAGAGGAAGTTCTTCTAAATTGACAAGTGAAGCAGAATCCAATAGTGAGTTGAAGCCTGACTCCCAAGGTAGAGAGACCCCTTGGAACAGGGGAAGGGGGCGTGCTTTTACTGGGGGTTGGAGGCCCTTGAAGTGTTTTATATGCAGCAACCTGTATAAGGCAATGGATTTCCCACAAAACCCAAAAAGGGTGATGATGGTTCAAGAAGGAGAGGGAGCAGAACTTCTTCCAGAAGAAGTTGAGGCAGAGAGAGGTGAAAATATCATGTTGAGGAGGACTTTGATATCTGGTAACAAAGTCACCCCTAAAGCGGATTGGAGGAGGAAAAGCGTGTTCTGTACCAAGTGTAAGTACAGGGACAAGGCCTGCAAGGTAATTATTGATGGAGGATCCACTGACAATCTAGTAAGTACATAAAAGGTGCAAAAGTTACAACTTACCTGCATTCCTAAACCTCATCCTTACAGTATTTCTTGGCTAAAAAAATATCATAGTGTGATGGTAGACCAAACCTGTCTAGTCGACTTTAAAAATTGGGCCCTATGAAGACAAAGTGTGGTGTGACGTGGTTCCAATGGATGCATGCCATGTACTCTTAGGTAGACCTTGGAAATATGATCGAGATGTAATTCACCATGGTAAGGAGAACACATATGAGTTTCGTCACGGGAATAGGCGCCATATCTTGAATCCATTCAAGGAGGAAGGACCGACTGAATCAACAGCCCTGTCCTTGAGTACCATGGGATGGAAGAGGTTTTCCAAGGAGTTGAGGAGTGGTGTTTGCTGTCTATTATACCCCTGAGAACAGAAGTCATTGCAGCAGCAAACAACCCCCCTAGAAGTGCATAAATTGCTTCAACAATACCCTGATTTGACACCAGCAAATCTACCAGCAGGTCTACCACCCACAAGAGGTATTACACATCAAATTGATATACTTCCGGGGGCCAAGCTTCCAAACCAAGCCACTTACAGGATGACTCCCTTCAAAGATGAGGAGATGAGGAAGCAGATAACAAAATTAATAGAAAAAGGATTCAGACGAGAAAGCATGAGTCCCTGTGCTACTCTTGCCTTACTTTCTCCCAAGAAGGGAGGGAAGACATGGAGATTATGCATGGATTCTAGAGCTATTAACAAGATTACTATGAAATACCGATACCCACTACCAAGAATGGATGACTTGCTGGATTGTTTGTCCGGTGCCAAATTTTTCTCCAAGATTGACCTTCGAAGTGGATACCACCAAATTAGAATTAGAGAAAGAGACGAGTGGAAAATTGCTTTAAAAACAAAATACGGCTTATTCGAATGGGTGGTGATTCCGTTTGGTCTATCCAATGCCCCGGCTACCTTCATGCGAAATATGAACCAGGTATTTAGATCACACATTGGGAAATTTATAATAATCTATTTTGATGATATTTCGGTTTTTATTAAGACTATGGGGGAACATGTAGAGCATTTGAAGGTAATACTTGACATCCTTCAAACTGAGAGATTTTTTATCAACCATGAAAAGAGCGAGTTCTGCAAGGATAAACTAATATTTTTGGGCAGTGTAATTTCAGCAAATGGGTTGAGCATGGATGCTGAAAAGGTCAAGGCCATCCTTGAGTGGCCAATCCCCCAAAATATAATTGAAGTGAAGAGTTTTCATGGGTTTGTAAACTTTTATAAAAGATTAATTAGAAATTTTAGTGGTATAAGCTCTCCTTTGACTGACTGCACCAAAGGAAACAAATTTAATTGGACCAAGGCTGCTACAGTAAGTTTTGAATAGCTCAAGAAAAGAGTTACTGAGGCTCCTATTCTCACCCTACCAGACTTTGACAAAATTTTTACAGTAGAATGTGATGCTTCTGGGGTTTCCATTGGAGGGGTTTTAAGCCAAGAAGGCCAACCTATAGCCTTCTTCAGTGAAAAACTAAATGAATCTAAACAAAAGTATATCACTTACGATAAAGAGTTCTATGCAGCAGTCCAAGCCTTGAAATATTGGAGACATTACCTTCTGCATAGAGAGTTCATCCTGATGACTGATAACCAAGCATTGAAATACATCAATTCCCAGAATAAGTTGTCCCACAAACATGCCAAATGGGCGTCTTTCTTGCAGGCTTACACTTTTGTTGTGCAACATAGAAGTGGTAAGACAAATGTGGTGGCAGATGCTTTGAGTAGGAGGCGACATCTACTGGTAGTAATGAGTAGTGTGCTCATTGGGTTTGAAGAAATGAAAACAAAATACTCTAGTGATCCGTATTTTGACCAAATTATTGCAATTCTGAGTGGGCAAGGACAAGCTGATTCACATTCAATTAAGGAGTTCCATTTGTTGGATGGATTTTTGTTTAAAGGTTCCCAACTGTGCATTCCTTTTGGATCTCAATAAGAAAAACTTGTGAGAGAAATGCACTCAAATGGGTTGGCTGGACACTTTGGAAGGGATAAAACCTTCGAACTAGTAAACGAAAAATTCTTTTGGCCTAATATCAGGAGGGACGTGAGCATATTTGTTGCTACTTGTAGAGTTTTCCAAACAGCAAAAGGAGGACAGCAAAATACAGGCCTGTACATGCCCCTACTTGTCCCGAAGGAACCATGGACGGATATTTCCATGGATTTTGTTTTGGGACAGCCATGTACCCAAAGGGGTCACAACTCAGTGTTTGTAGTGGTAGACAGGTTTTCCAAGATGGCCCATTTCTTACCATGTAAAAAGACAAATGATGCTAGTCAAATAGCACAATTGTTTTTTAAGGAAATTGTTCGTTTACACGAGCTTCCAAAAACTATAACGAGTGATCGGTACACCAAATTCTTAGGCCACTTTTGGAGAGTATTGTGGAGAAAATTGGACAACATATTTTAATTCAGCTCTGCCTACCATCCCCAAACTGATGGTCAAACCGAGGTCGTCAATAGGAGCTTAGGGAACCTACTGCGTTGTTTAGTAGGTAACAAACCTCGCCAGTGGGACTTGGTCTTACCACAAGCTGAATTTGCCTATAATTCAAGCATCAACCGATCAAAAGGAAAATCAGCGTTTCAAATTTTCTATGGAGCCAATCCCAAAGGAGTTGCTGACTTAGTGGACTTGCCTACCGATCCCTATCTCAGCAGGGATGCTACAGGCTTTGTGGAAAATATTCCAGGAATACATCAACATGTCCAGCAGAAGTTACAGTCAATGACTGATCAATACCAGGAAGATACTGACTGGCATAGGAGGAGGAAGGTCTTTCAAGAAGGAGAAATGGTCATGGTACATTTGAGCAAGAAAAGGTACCCCAAGGGAACCTACAACAAACTGAAACCCAAGAAATTTGGTCCATGTAAAATTAAGAGAAGAATAAATGACAATGCTTACCTAATGGACCTACCAGAAGAATTAGACATCAGTCCTATTTTCAATGTGGCTGATCTCTACTCACTCCCGACTGAGTCCAACAAAGAGGCTAATGAAGACCAATCAATTAATGATCAACATGACAAAGGGGGGGAATTGGACCAAACTTTTACCCAAGAAAAGGAGAGAAAAAGTTGAACGTGTGTTAGACACGAAACTAGCTGCAACACGCTCCAAGGCTTATAAGTTATACCTAGTTAAGTGGGAAGGACTGCCTGATTCCTACAACTCTTGGATCATGGAAGCAGAGTTACTTAAGCACAACCGAGAGGTTACAGCAGGTGACCTGGAACCATGGGGTTCTGAAATTTTAAAAGAAGAGGAGGATGATGCGGAGCATAGGATTAAAAAACAGAACGACTATTTCGATCTGTGACTGGCGGTAGAACCCTGTGTTCAAATAGGCATGAATGGACACGACTGTGCATTTTTCGGGTTTGGCTTTGGGAAAAAATCTTGAGAGTAAAAAGGCTGGGCCTGGGAAAAGATCGATAGTTTTTATTTCTATTTTTAGGAGGTTGGTTGTCATTGTTTTTTAGCATGTTTCTGTCACTGTTTTAGGAGGAGGTTTTAGTTGCTGGGAGTTGCAGTTGTATTCCAAAAAAAAAAGACAAAGGAATGGAGACCTGCATGCCCTGTTTTAGTAGCTGAGTGTATTGCTTCTTCTTGGTTATTTTGAGTATGGGCCTGCAGGTCCTGTCTTTTTTCTGTTATTGTTGATGGGCCTGCGTGTCCTATCTTTTTGCTGTTATTGTTGATGGGCCTGCGTGTCCTCTTGGGTGTCTAAGAGCATGGGCTCATTTCTGGTTTTTGTAGTTGAGTTTTTTTAATCAAAATAAAATGCCAGTGCAGGCTTGAAGTGAGTCTGTCCCTCTATCTGGTGTACTGTTTGAATGATCCTGTTCCTGCCGGTATAAACTGTGTTTTGTTTCTCTGTTTTAACTTGTGTCTTGGAAGCTGCAGGATTCCGGGGTGTTCTTGATATTTAATGACGACTGCATCAGAGATCCTGTACTTCCATGCTCAGAAGTTATCAAGCCCTCCAATATTTCCCTCAAAATGAGTATGGTGAGTCATCTTTTCAAATGAAAGCCTCAAATGGAAATAGAAAAGATTTTGATCTTACTGATTTGAGGTGTTTGACTTGGTTCCAGAGCTGGCTGAGCTAGGGTTTGTTAGAGAAACCCTATTTTTCAAACTTGGAGTTTGGGATTTTGTTTGGATAGAAACATGTGCCTCCTTCAGGCAAGTTGCTCAACAAGGTCACTTTCTGAATACTTAGGTGGGAAACCTCCGAAACTTGATGCCCTGGTTTCTACCGGCACTAGTGACAGGGTAAAAAATGAAACTTCTTCAATTCTGAAACTACTTCCACCAAAAAATGCACCCTACTAAGGTGAGTTATCCTAGCCCTCTTTTCTTGATGATCTGTGGAGAGAACACCTTGAACTAGGAAGCCCTAGTTTCTGCAGTTGCACAATGCCTTCTTTTAGAGAGGCTCTAATACCATGTTAGTTTTTCTGGATCTTATTAGGTTAATTAGGATCTTTGTATGAAAGAATAACAAGTACAACTAGATGCATAAGATATAACAGATACACAAGACACAAAGATTTTCACCGGGGAAACCATAAGGAGAAAACCCCACAAAAGAATAGTATAGTCACAAATATTGTGTCAAAAGATGATCAATCCCAGTAATAAGAAGTATTCAACAAATATCTATCTCTCCTCCCTTGTCTCTCTCTCTCTCTCTTTGTATCATGCGAACTTGAGTGAGTGTGAGGTGTGTATAAATGGGGGAGGGTTCCTCCCTATTTATACTAATCAAGTGACTGACCTTTTACATGACTAGGTCGACTTGTTTTCCTAATAGGGCCTAATTCTCCTAGACAGACTCCAAATACACATTACATGATGTAACACTGAGGACTATTGCCCCGACTTACAACAAAGGTTGTACCTCAAGGTCTATACACAATAAAGACATCTTGCTAGGAGGAAAACACATCTCCAATGGGGGTACAACAACATACAATGATAATATACATCAGAAAATATTCCGAAGTTACAAATACATCAACAATACCACCTAGGTTTTAGGTAAAACCATAACTAGAATAGAATAATGAATTGGATATAAATAATAACATTAAAATAGAATGTAAAGTATATCTTCTCAAGATAGCTTATAAATGAAATTTGACATTTTCCTCCAAAATTTATGGCACCCCACCATACCTATTTAATTTAATATACCAACAATTAATGAAATCCAAGGAGGGTATTTATATGTATACAATATACTCCATACAATCATTAACTATTTATTTAATAATTGATACATCAAATAAGACAATGTAGGTATATGTAGCTAGTGTAACCATACCTTTGGATGTACTAACTATAAAAAATCAATGTCTGTAATGCATAGTTCATGTATGTTCTTAACTTCTTATCCAAGTATGCAATATAACAAATAGTAATCACAAAATCTAACAATCACACTAGTTTACAATAATTCAATACAAATGACACAACATACTCAAATCATCACACATGATTAAAACAATAAATTTAACACATAAAAGTAACCAAGTTGTTATAGCTAACTCACAACATCCTTTTAAATTACATTGAACCATCCTTTCTCCCTAACCTATTTCCATCTTCCACATCCTATCCTTTTCTTTGATGGAATATGCTGGAGCGTCAATCATATTGACCTAACCTCAGATAGAACCTGTAGGTGGAAGTGTCGACTATATTGACCAGTCCTCCTTAACATGAAACTGGTAGTCATCATCACATAACTTGGGGAATATTTCTCTGCATAACCCTCCCACGATTCTAGGTTTAAGAGGATACACAACCAGTAATACCTCCACCCCTCCTAATATAACTAGGGTGAACACCTTATATTGAGTCATACTGCACAATTATTGTTCTTATAATCACGTCATTGAATAAACATTTTGGGAAAGCTAAGAATCTTGTCAAAACCACACTTACCCACAAATTATAGTAGTGTTTGAAATACACAATCAAATGATAAGAAATATGATATCACTTCATTATCCTCTTGATGCCCAAGACACCTTGTGCCCCTTGGCATCTTAAGAATTTAATTATCTCATAGCCAATAAACATATGGGTTATCTCACTACTAACTTAAATCTCATGTATAAACTTATCCAACTCTTTCAGGTGATAACTTCTATCACTCAAATGACATTTAAATAATCATGTAAGTTCCTTTGTAGTTGTACTTGTTTTATATCCAAATTACAAACTAAATTAGCATCCATTCACATTCCACATTCAATTTGCATGTCAATTGAAAATAACATATACATCACAATTAATAAAATAAAACAATAAATTTCATTTACTATCCACACATATAGGGAGCTGACTTGTTCACATAATTAACAGTCTTAATCAATCTAATTGAGTCCAATAGATAATAAGCAAATAAAATGCTAGCTAATTCACATTAAAGTTTTAATTTCCGAATGCCAAAATATGGGGCATTACACACACACACCCTTCAAGAAACTTCATCCCAAAGGTATAGTCATTCACAATCGTAAGGTGAAATCCTGATACAACATCCCTATGCCTTCCTGCTCGAAGACCTTAGCTGGCCGCTACTGGTCCCATTGGACCTTCACATTATCAACATGTTGATACTATATAATTTTCACTTCTTTTATCACATGGGATGATCATTCTCCTCATTCATCATAAATTCAACGATATATGCTTATCACTTATCTTTAATTTATTTATAAGGAAAACTTTCTAAGTGAATACTATAGCTATGTCACTGATTATGCATGTCTTTGTATCAATCTTTAAATTAACCACTAGATTATTCATACAAAAGGTTGTAAAAGAAACTATCTTAATCACTAACATCTACCATTATCATTCCTTACATTACACACAATTGTACACTTACTCGTCAATTTTACGCATAATCAAACATAAGTCGACTCAACCACAATGTTGACTGATAGAATTAGACTAAAACACTTCACTACTTTTCATGAGATGATAGTACATAGAATATCTTATATTTATATCTATTGTTATTATCTTCATTCATATTATTAGTTCCAAATATCCTTGCTATAAATTCATATACTTACTCCTTGTTCTCATTTGTTTCAATGTAAATTTGCATTTAATATATGATTTAATTTATACTTTATCATAAACACATAAACACATATCATTGAGATACATTTACACTTTATTTGATCATATTTTATGTCACCATCCCTCTTACCTACTTACTATATGTTTATAACCGTCTATTGCCTTTAGTGCTATTATTCACATGATTTTGCATAATTGACTAAATTTTTTATGAAAACTGTTTTACAATAATCTTATTCTTATGAGCATTGAAACCCTACTTGCTTGTTTATATTTACAAATTATTTCTTATATATATATATATATCAACCTTACTTACTTTATTGTAGTTAATATTTAAACATTCCGATCCCAATATACCCAATGCTAGATAGTTGCCAAAAAGCACAGGCCAGAAAAGACGATATGTGCCCCGGCCACACCTTCATAACTCCAAATACCAGGATTAATTACAGTTTCTCCAGTGATGCNCCTAAGAATTTGTTCGTCATGGGTAACGATACTATTGCCAATCTAATTACTTCTATAAGAAACACCGACATGGCAGAAAAAGGAACAGTTCAAATAACAACTACTAATATTACTAGAAATTTATTTATTGTGTTGCACTACACTTCAATGTACTATTACTATTGATATTATTATTATTCATTATCATTCTTACACATAACTCTATATATTTAAATTTATAAACCACTATAAGATTATTTAAAACCTATTTCTTTATAAATAATAAAATAAAATTATATTCTAACTTTTTATATTATAATAAATAAATAATACAAAATCAAACTCCACTTCATAAAATTTATTTTATATTACAATAAAGGTATAAAATAAATAGATTCTAAACTCAAACTCCCTACATTCTTTCGTTACAAAGGATGGTGCAGGCAACATCAATGGAGTTTGTATAGAACGTACACCAGGAGATAGCTCATTTACTTCTATGGCGATGATTGCTTCACATCTGGCATGGTGTCGGGCTTCATTTAATTGACTTTTGTGATTTGATGAACAGATCTGTACGGGTTTACACTTAGGTGAACTTGGAGCTAGACACGAATCTTGGTGGATCTTGGAACTTGACTTGATTTTTTGGAGATCGGATTATCATTCAATTCTTTGGCGTTGTTAGCTTCACATCTGCCTTGGTGTTAGGCTTCTCTTAATTGTTTGAAACCATGGGGATCTGCATTTTATTTTTTGGCGGTCGTATTTAAAACTGTTGACTGTGGTTTTCCATCCCAAGGTCACTTGGGTATAGGGTTGATTCTTTGTGCTGACTCATTATCTGATATGTCTCTTCGGGAGGCTAAAGCAATAGCGCACTCTCCACTGAACACCTGGGTTTTTAACTCCTCGAGGGTGATCCCTAACAGGGTTTCCGAGGTTTGTTAGAGTTCGCTGTCACTGGTGCAGGGGAGGTCATTTGGTGTGAAGATGCATTCAAATTTTTCTTTTGATGGGGTTTCTGCTGTGAATGTGATGGAGTCGGGCATTAAATTGGTTGAGGCAAATGGTGGGAGTTTTCTGCCAGGGGTTGGGAGAGATTCATCTGTTAATGGCTCAAATTTAGGGTTGTCACCTGTTGTTTCTCTGTTAACTGGTCAAGAGGATATATATGCACTGGGTTCTTCAGCTATTGATCTGTCTTTGAAACCCTCTGTCATGCGAGAGTCCCCTTCGATGGACAATATTGTGAAGGTCGATGTATCTGATGGTTTCGTTGATTGCAAGGATTCTGAAATCTATGGGGGTGAACCCAGGGATGTGTCTCTTCAGCACTCTGTTTCGAAGAAGGGTTTTGTTAAGAAAACCAGTAAATGCGTTCGCAAGCAGGTTAAACCCTTGCTTCTAGTGGTGGGTGAGGATGTTCCTTTGAATGAGATCGTGCTTACCAATGCACTCACACTCGTGGGTCGGTTTGGAGGGAGAAAGATCAGTGCTGAAGGTATTCATAGTTGGGTATATGATTCTTGGTTGTAGGTGGTTAGCCTCTGTCCGAAGATTTTTATTCTTCCCAGGAGATGGTTAGCATTTAAATTTTAGAATATAGCAGATTTGGAGGTCATACTGAAAGGTGTATGGAAATGGGACAATTTGGGACTCTTTCTTAAGAGATGGACGCCTTTATTTGATCCTCGTATTGAGAGGTATGACTCTATACCCATATGGGTAAAACTGCCTAATCTGCCCTTCGAGTTTTGGTCTGTGGATTTTTTTAGGATGATTGGTAATGCACTTGGGACATTTCTTGAGGTTGACTTGTCTTTTTTAGAAACTGGTATATGTTGTCTGGGAAAAGTGCTGGTCCTTTTGGATATGTGCAATGGTCTTGCTGAAGACATTGTCATTAAGAAAGGAGAGATGGTTTTTACCTAGCCTTTAGATTATGTAGGTTTTCCCTTTCGGTGCAATTGTTGTCACTGTTATGGTCATCTGTTAGCCCATTGTCATTTACCATTTTTGAAGAAACAGTCGTTTACTGCTCCCAAGTCCAAATTTGTTTGGCGAGTCAAGAAATATGATGTTCCTGTTGATTTATCCTCGTCCCAATTAGCTGGTCGGGAGGGTTTTTCGCCTTTGGTAACTGATATCTGTTGTGAAACTATTGAACGTAATGCCCAGAAGATCTGTGATCCGACACTTAAACCTTTGAGTTTGGCTTCCTTGGTGGATTTTGAGGAGGGTACCTTACTAAGTAAATGTTTGGAGGCAGGAGTGGAACATATGGATAATTTTATTTTTGGTGATTCCAGTCTTAGGGATTTAGGGTTCATCTCCCCTATTAAGGTTGTTAAGGGTACTGGTTCTGGATACTTCCTCAGATCTAGTTCTAAGGTTATGATGGATTCTATCTCTTTTGTTGGATTTAGGAGATTATTGACTCCTACTAAATTTGTTGAGTCTGTGGAGGGTATTGATCTTTCTGATGTTTCTGGGGCACTTAGAGAAGTGGATGCCTGTATTAGGGTTTCTTTATGATAGTGATGACTCTTAATTGTAGAGGTTTAGCTAGTAAACCTAAAAAACTAGCTATCTGTAGGCTGGTGTCTGATTAGTCTGTTGATGTTCTATTTTTACAAGAAACTATGGGTGATGGGGTTCTGTTTGCTGGTAAAATGGAATTATTATTTCCTGGATGGACTTTTTGTTCTGTGGATGCTAAAGGCAAATCAGGGGGTTTGCTTGTGGGTTGGAGAAATCGATTTTGCTTTTCTTGAATTCTTGGGCAATGGATTCGGGATTATGTGTAGCTCTATACTCGACTGAACTTAAAATGGAGTTATGTTTTTTTAATGTCTATGGACCTTATGTTAAGAGGGAAGGGTTCTGGAACAATCTCTTGGATTTTGTGAGTCTTAACTGTACCAAGATTATCTTTGGTGGGGATCTGAATTTCTCCATGGGTTTATCTGAGATTTAGGGAGATAGGGCCAGAAGTGATTGTCTGTCTGATTTTTTTTCAAAAATATTGGATGATCATGGCCTTGTGGATATAGTGCCGAGTGTGATTCTACCCACTTGGACTAATAGAAGAGTTGGGAATGCGAATATTTGTAAACGTTTGGATATATTGATGATTCCTGTTGATCTTTTGGATGTCACGTCCCCGTCCCTCAGCCGGCGAAGAGGACGCGACGAACATCAACACAACCGGGCAAACAGCCCATGAACATAAACCAGAGGATATCAATGCTGAAATTAAAATCCTAAACAACAGGCATAATTCATCATACAAGGATGCACAGTCCTTCAAACAATCAGCGGAAGCAAACATAGACATTCTAGCATTTAACATCAATATAATTTACAGAGATGAAGTAAACAACAGTACTTATCTTTCAATGAAGAATTCACCCGCAACCAGCTACGTCGCTGCAACGTTCCACCCAACCATAGGCCAGTGTGCTCATCAGTCTCTCAGCAACGCTGCCACCCCCGAGCTGGGCATGATTCCTCCGAAATAAGGGTCAATTGCAGGCTTATACATAGCCAAGGGGACATAAACAACAAACCAACGCAACTGGGTTTCACAGGCTTTCAACAGACAAGCCAAGCCAGCACAGTCCGAAGACTAACCATTGCACTCAGGCAATTACTTAGCTGTCACAGCTTAAATAGGGCAATACGAAGTTGTTCTTGGCCCCATCGTGGCCAAAACAACTCAGCAACAACACCCAAACCAGGGTAACAACAACAACCCAATTTCACAATGAAAATGATGGCAACTATGCACAGTCCAAAACAGGGAAACTCAGCTGACATATTGGAAATCCACAGTGACCCAAATCGAATTTGAGCACCACAGCCCACACAACATGGGTGAAATCAACAGTTCGTCCAAGGCAATTGAGCCACGGGAAGACTCACACAGACCACGCTGGAAACAGATTTACAGACTCCCAGCCTGGGCGTGGGTAATAATCAACATAGAACCCACAATTCGACCCATGGGGAAATGATTCAGCCACTCCATTCACCAATCCGCAGAGGAAACGACATGGGTAAAACCCAGGAAATTCCTGTGCGTGAAAATGAGAAACGAGAGGGAAATTCTCTGCGTGAGAATGCACAGCAGTCAGGAGGACGCGAATTGCAAGTGCCTGAGCGTTTAGCAACTCGTGGAGAGGAAGAAAATGCCTACGTGAGACCAAAATCGCCCAGAGCCTGTGCGTGAGGAGCCAACAGACCAAAATCGTGGTGAGTGTGAACTGACCAGGGATGAGTGCGTGAGGGAGAAGAATGGCAAACGTGGGTGGAGTGGGCAGGTGGGAAAAGGACTGATAGTCCTGCCACTCCACTCCCAAAGGAATTAACTGCCTCAACCACCAGCAGCCATTACTCCTCAGCTGCCCAACAAAACATTAAAGAGGTTGACAAGGGAAGATGGAAAATCAACAAGGTGACAAACATGGGTTTTTCCCCCATAAACCAAGGTTTGACATCCCCCACCCCTTATCCTTTGGAACCATGCCCTTTTCATCCAACGTTGCACTGTTGTAGCTGGTTGTGGTTTTAGTTTATTTGATGTGTGTGTTTACATGATGCCAAATTATAATGTGCCTTATAGCACAGCATACCATCGGCAATTATCCCTATTGCCGAAACATAGACAACAAAATCGATGGTGGGGCTTTTGCCTTGAGCTCCTCACCACGATTAATTACAATATATACATCATGCGAACGGGGTCAAAACTGGGGACATTATATTCCCCTCCCCCTTGGAATAACACCGTCCTCGGTGTTCCATTACATATATACAATACATATACAACTGCACATCAAAATTACAAAATTGCAGATTTGTTCCACGTTCAATCATCTACTTTGAACGTTCACGACCAAGCCTCTCGGCTTCCATGAACTTTTCCTGCTGGTTCTCAGCTTCTTGCTGATCCCGAAGTCTAGGAACTTTGCGGCTATTGCCTTCATCATGTTCCCTCATTGGGCAGTCCCGACGTAAATGATGTCCTTCGCATCTCCATCATTTCACTGGCTGCTTCATCTTTACCTGCTCAATTTCCTTTGAGTCTTCGTGCCTGGACCGTTTCTTATCGGGTAGCTTGGATGATTGTCCCAATGCTGATCCACCTTCCTCTCCTTTGCCGATTGCTCCCAAAAGGATTTTCACCTCCCTTTGCAAACCAATAGAGTCTTGCAAAATCTGGTGGTTCATTTCACTCTGCCTTTTCTGTATCTTGAGCATCTCCCCAAGATTCTCTTGGGTCTTGGCAATCACTTGAAGGAGACTTCCAGCTAAGTCCAACAACTTTTGATCTACTGCCATAATCAACGTGCATCACCTGGTTTTCACTTTTCTCACCTGTGGAATGCACCATTGAAAGTCTATCAGACCAAGCATAATATAGATATCAAAATTAGTTAGTTAATTACCCAATTGGCATGACAGT
>LPNX010708880.1:0-10516 GCA_001517045.1 Pseudotsuga menziesii
ATATATATATATATATATATATAAAATACGTCAGCACTTATAATGGAAAATAAAATTTATCAACCCTTGACAATCCTACTGAATATAATCAATTTACACATTATCATATGCAATATTATGCACTAAATGTTTAGAAACTTTATTTACATTGTTTTTATAAAATAGCCATTTCGATATAAAAAAGGCATAATAGATGTGCAACTTAATGTTCTATGTAAAGTTTTAGTATGCATCATGAGTATGCCTCAAATCCTCTATGATTTCATTTTTTGAAAGGAAAAAAACACTTTCTTGATAGCACAGGGTATAGATCCCTAGATCTTTTATTCTACAAACCCTCTCATTTTTTTTCATTAAATTGAAAAAAATGGCAACTACAATTTCTAGTATCCCTCTTCCTTCTATTTTCATACTGAGGTATACCTATGCTGCATGCAAAAATGGAATAGTTATTTGAACCCTAATTGAAAGTCTCTACCAAAAAATAAAAATAAAAACCCAAACCTAAATCTCAGAAGGTGATACCATTGGACTCGGCCTCCATGTAGTGACATATCCTCTCCATAACCTCCCTCCCCTTTACGCTACTCTATAGGAAATTTTTGGCGCAGCGTTGCTCAACTTTCTCCACCATGGATGCCAGAGCCGAGAACATGGCACATTGTATGCTCATCTTCTGCTTGAAGAGCACCCAGTGTGGATGCTAAGGATGCGGAGTGAACGAGCACTTCTCCTCCACTTCAATGAAATTATTCAGAGTAACATTCCACGTCACCGACTCCATCGATCGATTCTTGGCATCCACCATGGATGACTCAATGGAGTGGCACACATTTTGACCGATGATATTCTGCACCCACCACGGGTTGGGGGTATTCACTGTTATCAGGTGAGTGTTGTACATTCTTCCCGAGCTCATGTCAAGAGTTCGATTCATGGTGTCCACCTCCATGATATGGGAAAGCGTGGATCTGTTTTCAAGATCCGTGAATTTTCTCCAGCTTGCTGCAGTGACCCGCTCCCAGGGGTGCTTGTAGATGTGCTCCTATGTGTATTCCTTCACCATATTTTGTAGTTGCAGAGAACCGATTCTTTCCCCATCAACAAAATGCAAGACAGGGATCTCTCATTCAGCATTTTTCACAAGATGTATATGGTGGATCAGGGTTCGATTCTTTCATTGGCGTGTGTTATTGGCTTAGGTGAGGAAAGAATTTGTTTTTTTCTATTCTTAACGGGTCAAGTTTGGCCTCTACACTTCACTATATTTTCCAAATTTTAAAAATGTCACAGATAGCCCAATCAATCAAAGGACTTTGGCATTGAAAGCTTCATACCTACTGAACCCTTTTTCGTTTCATATTGGTATGGTTAGCTAGTTAATTTTATTAGGCCGACAGTGTTAATATCTAATTTTGGAGTGGACTAATACGTATGTTTTTTTAATTTATGGATTAAACAATTATTAAAAAAATTAATAAAAATAACTTATGGTTGATGAATGGATGCATGAATGTATGAATAATGTATAATTTGGGGTGCACTGGTAGTTGACGCATGGATAACTTATAATTTTGTGGTACTTAACTTGTTTTCTATCAACATTCACCAACCACAAATTAAGTGGTTGTGCTAGTAGATATTATACACCCGATAATTAATCTAGTGTGAATATGCAACCCTAGCCTAGGCAAAATAAGACTTGATCATTAGGATATGTAGTATAATTACTAGTAATGGTTGTTAAATGTGTAAAAAGTATGTAGTTTTAAAGTGGTGAAGTGGAAATGTTTTATTTAAAAAAAAAATTAGTGATTCCCACAATGTGAAAGGTAGAATTTGAGAACTAACTTATGTATTTGATATTTTGGGATAGTTTTAATTATGCTTAGTAAAGAGGAGAGAGGGAGAAAAGATCCACTCTTGGGTATTTGGTGAAAATAGTTGATCTTTTCATATTCAACTTTAGGTATTTAATCTAAATATGAACATTGATATCTCCTTCCCATCTTTGCTAATTGATTAGACATTGGGAGTAGATTGAACACATTCTTAGGGATTGTATTAGTTTTGCTTCTTCTTGAATTGGCAGATCTACATCTCCACGTTATCTTATGAGGTGGTATTGTGGAGGTAGCAATGCTTGTTATGACATAAGCATTCTTCTTAATCATTTGTTCTTCACTAGGCATATCAAGGTCAACTTGGTTTCCCATAAGTGGTAGTTGGCAAAGCTTTTGAAGTCATTCTTGTGCTTTAGATGGACATTGTGCTCAAGATTGAGAGACATAAAGGAGTTTGTGAGTTGCTTCTCCTTCTTAGAAGACTCAACCTTCACATGCTCAAGATCTTCTTGCAAACCTTGGATGGTCCTCTTAAGCCCCTGGATGGTTTCTTCGATTGTTTTCCCATGACCATTGATTAGCAACTCATGTCTAAAAGTTGGTTCCATGGTGTAGCGTTGAAGGATTTTTGGACAATGCTTAACTAACATTTGGATAATATTAGAGGGGGTTAAACCCTTGGATGACAATAGGTTATTAAAATATAAAATATCAGCACATATTGGAAAATTGAAACATAGCCATTACAATCAGCACAGTGGAAATGAAACTGCATGAAAATTTGTAAACACTCACACAAACCCTTGGACGACAATCGGGTATTAAAACAGGGCACAAGAAGTATATAATTTGATGTGGAAAATGCAAATAACAACAAAAACATGCATCGCATACATCAAATAAGGAAAAACAAATGGGGATGAAAAATAGGTTGGCGTACCTTAGCGGGCCATGCCGGAAATCCCTTGACCTTGGCGAGCACAATATCTCTGAGCCTCCATTGTCTGCAGGAAATAGGAGCCTCCATTGTCCATAGGAAGCTTTTTTTCCTCCTCATGTTTTAGTAGGTGCCATGTCGTAAAACCCTGATGGAAACAACAAACGTAACCCTTATTATTATTCCTGTCTGGCATACCCTGAACAAGAATTATACCCTCCCAATCCTTCTCATCCACAATTTCCATAACACCATTAATTCCCAGATGCCACAATAGTGTTAATGCCTCTAACAATTGGTTACCTATTAAATTGGTTACCAGTTAAATTGTCGAATAATATTTTACAGCGGCAATATTTTCATGGCTCCTTGGAAAATGGAGGAATGGGCTCACGATGGAGGATATGTTGGCCATGCCTCCTAGGGATATTCTATGATATGGAAAGGGCCATATAATGTAAATATATTTACTTTATATGAATAAAATATAAAGTTTTCTTTGATGGGTAGTATTTATTTGGTTTTCACATTGTTAAGAGCATCACATTCCACCCTTTTTTATCATGTTTTACATATTTTAATAAAATAAACTACAAGGGTAATTTAATAAGAATTTTTTTGCATAGGTTTCATATTAAAAAATATCATTTATTTATAAATTTTAGATATGCGTGGTTATTATGATAGGTGGCAATCCAGGTTAGCTTAAATAAATGACCATGTGATGTAAATTTCATAATTACGTTTTGTATGAATTCCTAGTAATGAAACTACTTGGTTTTCTTCTTTGAGATTCCCATGAGACATCAAAATTGTTAGAGACACTCTTATGACCAGGTCAAAAATTGTTTTTAAAAAATTCCACACCTTTATTGCAAATACAACAACTTAGTAAATATGGTGGAATCTATACACAAATATCCCAGACCCAATCAAGTCAGATATAGTGCATTTCAATCCCAAAATTTTCGTGGCTCCTTGGAAAATGGAGGAATGGGCTCACGATTGAATCAGTTGGCCGCATTCAATAGAATAAAGAATGAAACACCGATTGCAAGCGAAGATTGCGATGGAGTTTAACAATTTTGATGGTCCTCTCAATCTCAACCCAAGCCATTTATATCTCAAGATTTAACATCTCCACCCTCCCGTTGATATATAATTTCTTCTTTGGTGTGTTTATGTATAACCAATAGGGAGTTTAATCCCCTCCCTCCTGACCACATAGGCTTTCATCTCTTCTTCTTAAAGTTGTATTTTCTTTTATTTTTAAAACTAATGAGAAAAAAAGAAAAAGGTAAAAATTTAACAAAATAGATTTAAGAAAATTAGCAACGAAATCAATTTCTATATGGATTTTTTCACCATAACGTCATGTCTGATGTGTTGTCATGAGCCCTAGTCTATAATGTCATCTCTATGTGGGAAATATTTGGCTTACAAGAAAGAAATGGTCATTTCAAGCTCTATGTGACCAAGAATAATTATCATTGATTGGGCCATATTATCAAGTCAAAACATAACATCTAAGGGTAAGGGGCTCATGGGTCATGTGTGATTCCCTAGATGACCTCAAAGGCCCTATATACTACATAGATAATATTTAGACAATGAGTAAGATATGTCGGTCGTTTTGAGGTTTGACACACCAAGTATGGCTTTCAGTCCCTTGGCCATGATTTGATGTGAAAAGAGTTATTGGGCCAAAACATTTTTCCTTAGGGCTCATGAACTATGTGTGGGGCCTTACGCCACCACAAAGCCTTATAAAGGGAATATTGGCATCTGAGAAAGATATAGTGCCTCTTTTATGAATTTTGGTTAACCATGGATATTTTTTGTAACTTGAGCAATGGCAAGGTCAAAAGACATACCCTTAGGCCATAACATTTGCATTTGGCCTATAAGCAAAATATGGTCGTAGAAGATTCTACACACGGCATAATAGAGAAATAGGAAAATAAAACAACGATGGAGAATCCTTTGCATTTGTTCTTAGAAATCATGCTACCTGACATAAAATTATAAAGAAGCCACATGAGTTGATTCAATACCCAATTCTTTCCATCTTCATTGTTTTGATTCAATTCGAAATTCTCTCCATATTCAATGGTCCTATTGAAGGAAAATGCACTCATTTCTTTAATGGAATGTGGAAGCTATAAGTTGGGAGGTCATCCAGAGGCTCCATAAAAAAGAATTATCATGACTGGTACTTGAGTAATAGGCAGTTTGAGAGCCGTTTGTTATAAATCCAAATCTTCGTAGTGTTGCGCGCTCAATTTGTTAGTCCCTATAATAGAGAAGGCTCACGCAGTTCGTTCTCAGCATCCAACGATCATATGTATTTGGCCCCTTGTCCTCGTAATTTATGTACCCTCGTAGAGTTTGAGATATGGCTACTCAGATTAGGTCTCCTGGATGGGTCTTATCCTAGTTATTCCTAATTATTCCATCTGTGTGAATCCCTCTCATAAAACATAGTTGTAAATGCCAATATGTAGTAATACAAAATCCAATCGCAAGATAGCGATCTAAATTTTGGTGACTTAGAATCAGTAGCACCACCAGCATACGTATATATTATATAGTATGTAAGAGAGAAACATCTAAGACAAAGACAGTAGCGGCATCAACAGCGGTAGAGCTCCTAGTTTACTTTGATCCATCACAAAAAACCAGGCTTTGAACGACCTGGCTCGAGAATCAAGACACCCACATTGCCAACTGGGCACCCTAAGAAGTCCTCAGGGGAAGAATAATATTAAATCCTCTCATGATCGAATTAAATCCTCTCATGGCTGAATTGGGGACGAATCAGATGGACCAAATTGATACTCATAACCCTGAATCCATAGATTGATTTAGAAGAATCCCCTTTGGGAAATGGGTAGTTGTACATAAATCTATATTTGAAAAATCCTTCATGTTTTGCTTCGCCTCCCTATGAAACTTCATAGTTTTTAATATATATTTTAGTTTGTATAATGTATAAGAAAATAATATGTGTATATATTTAATTATATTAAATCTTTTAACATATGAACTATAGTAACATATTTATATTAATTATATATTATTATTACATTTACATATTTTACCATTATTAAGGTGAAAGAAGTTTATATATCATAAGGGTGTTTATAAAATATTTACCTATTTTATAAATTTGTTTAAGTATTATATTTACATTTATTACAAGTATAGTATGGATGGACCATGAATGTATGGATTTTAACATAATTCCCTAAAATGAAGCATGTTTTGTTGCAAGAAAGAAAATTGGAACAATTTCAATATTATGTTTCCCTTGTGGTTTGAAATTTGTACTTTGGTGGGGTGTTTTAGAATAATCCCACTTGTTATGCATGCTTTAAATGGTAAACATATCCCATATGCTTTAAATGATGATGATGATGAACTAGATGACAATGACAGTGATGATGTTTTTGATGATGACGATGATGGAAATGATGATGATCATGATCATCATCGTCATCTTTGTCATTGTCATCATGATTATCATAATAGTCATCATCATCAGCATGATCATCATCCATGTCATCATCATCTCCATTGTCCTTGACATCATCATCATCATGACTATTGACATTTTCATCAGTTATTCATCATTACCTTTGGCATAAGAAATAGCATCTACCCAAAATATGTGATTAGTGGAAAAGGGCCATGGAGGACACACACAATTTATGCATGACAAATAACAACTTATTTTTTAAGATGATCAACATCATCATTCTCATTGTATTCATCATCATTGTCATTGTCATCATCAACATCATCATCATTCATTCATTGCCATCATAATCATCGGCAATGTCGTCATTTCCATTATCCTCCTCATCATCATTATCATCCTCATCATAATCGTCATCATCATAATCATTTTCATCGTTCTCCTCATTATCAACAACATTATCATCATCATCATAACCATCCTCAATATCATAATAATTATCCTCATTTTCATCTTCAACATCTAGGTGTAAAATTGGATGCAAAAAAGGATGCAACAAAAGTAGGCGCAAAAGTGGGCGCATAATGGGGTGCACCAAGAATGGATGCAAAAGGTGATGCAAAAGTGGATGCAAAAAATGATGCAATCATGGAAGCAAAACATGATGAAAAAATTGGTGCAAAAGTGGATACAACCATGGATGTAAAATTGGATACAAAATTGGATGCGAAAGTGGGTGCAACAAAAGTAGATGCAAAAGTAGTCGTAACACCCAATGCAAAACCCGATGCAAAAGTGGATGCAAAAATGGATGCATAAAGGGATGCATTAACTGATGTAAAATTGGATGCAAAAAAATATGCAAACATGGATGCAAAAGTTGAAGCAAAAGTGGGTGTAAAAGTAAGCACAAAAATGGGTGTGAATTCGGACGCGACAAAAGTGGATGAAAAGTGGATGCAATAGTAGATGCAAAAAAAGACGTAAACATGGATGCAAAATGGGATGCAAAAAGGGATGAAAACGTGGGTGCAAAAGTGGACAAAAAAATGGATGCAAAAGTGGATGCAAAAATGGTTGAAACAAAACAAGATGCAAAACTAGACTCAAAACAGGATGTAAACTTTGATGCAAAACTTGGCGCATGAAGGGATGCAAAAAAAGAAGCAGAAGTGGATGCAAAAGTGGATGAAAACAAAGGTGTAAAAGTTGAGGCAAACATGGGCATAAAAGGGGGCACAACAAGAGTAGGTGTACAAACTAGGCAGAAAACCTGTTGCAAAACCTAATGTAAAGCCTGGCGCATAACTAGGTGCAAAACCCGATGCAAATTACGTCGCAATTTGCACCAAATTTAGAAAAAGGACACAAAAAATGCCTAAAATAGCACCAACCCATGAAATTACACCATTTTGTCCAAAAAATGAAGAAAAATACACTAAAAGATGGTCTAGACACAAAAAAGGATGCAAAAAGAGACGCTAAATCCAGTTTTTGTTGTAGTGCTTTCTGCCACTTGTACTTCCCCTGAAGTAGATGCCACCTTGTATCATCAGCTTGTTGGTAGTATTTTATACTTGACTCATTCCCATCATGACCTTTCCTTTGCCGTTGGTCATGTTTCCCATTATATGCAAACTCCTCATGAAAGTCACTAGAAAGCAGCAAAAAGAATACTTCGATATATTCGAGGTACAATTCAGTTTGGGATTCATTACAGTACAGGGGGAAAACCTTTGTTGGTTGGTTTCACTGATTCAAATTGGGCCGAAAATCCTAATGATCAAAAGTCTACTACAGTTTATGTTTTCAGTTTGGGATTTGGACCTGTCACTTGGGCTTGTAAGAAACAACAAGCTCTTACTCTTTCTTTAGCAGAAGCAGAATATCGAGCCACAGTTAATGCCAGTCAGGAAGCTTTATGGCTTCGATATATCCTTTTAGAGTTTCGATTCGAGTAGCAGCAGCCTACTCCACTTTGGTGCGACAATCAAAGTGCCATTAAGCTTGCCAAAGATCCTGTTCTACATCAGCGCAACAAACACATTGAGCTACACATGCACTTCATCAGAAATCTTGTTCATGATAGTGTTATTGAAGTTCTCTATTTCCCTACAAATGATCAAGTTGCAGACATCTTCACCAAGTCTGTTACAGAAGCGAAGTTTTCTAAACTTCGGTCTATGTTAGGAGTTCAAGAATGTGTCCTTAAGAGGGGATAGGCTCTAATGCATCCTTCCTTCTCCTAATAGTGTCACTTTTGTAAATCCTTCAATCCTAACAAGTTGTTCTTAAGGGGGGATATTAGGATATTTAGACACTTAGGAGTTAGTTAAGATCAACTTGTGTAATATATCCATTAGGTAAAAGTGTGTTTCTTTATTATGCATTAATATGCATTTATAAATATTCTAATCTGATGGTCACAATATGTTCTAGACATAGAGTGATCCAACGGTTCAACTTCTCTTAGATCATACCTACCATTGATCCATGGCTTAACACCCGATTGGTCTATGATCTCTATTTAAAGAGGATAGAGGGTCCTTGGCTAGTTGATCAATTATGAGAAGCTCATGTAACTTTCTTTCTTTTGCATAATAAATTGCTCCAAGTAGCCATTTGGATGGGGCCATGGACTGTTTCCCTTTCGAGGGTTTTAACCATATGACAAACATCGGTGTGTTGATCTGTGATCTATTTGTGTGAACCAGTATTTGAAGGTGTTCGGTCTTTTGGGAGTACCCTGTGTACCCTAACATTGGCCTCTGGAGTCATCTTGATGTTTGTTTGTGAATATGACTTCCCTTTGTATGTTTGGAAGTTTTCAAACTTAGCCTCGGCTGCTTTTGCTTTCTGTCTTGTTGCTTCAAGATTTTCTATGTCATGCATTTTTAACTCTTTTTGTATGTAAGGCTTTAGTCCTCCCATGTAAGTTTCTAGATGTTTTTTGTCTGTTAACCCAAATACTCTGGTAGTGAGTGACTCCCATTGGTGTGTGAATTCTTCGATGTTTCCTTTTTGCTATAACCTAGTAAGCTTCTAGAAAAATTCAACTTCAATGATTCCTTGAAACCTTATGAGGAAATAATTTTTGAAAAAATTCCATGTGTATGTGAAGTTGTCACCCTTCCACCACTTATACCAGTTATAGGCATGGTTTTCAAGATGCATAGATGCATACTTCACCTTTTCTATATATGTTGTGATGTTATAGATATCGAAGTATTCTTCTGCTTTATTTAACCATGCTACACATTGTTCGTCATTTCCACTGAACTTTGACATTTCTATTTTTTCTTTGGGGGGATACACTACATAACGCTGATTCGTTCTTGTCTTGTTGTGTGGTGGTGATCCTGAATTGCTAGCTGAAGTACACGACATATCTTAAGCGTCTTTTTGTTTGTGGCAATCTTTTGTCTTTTTCTTGTCCATCATCCCCATGAGAGTATTTAGCTTGTCGTTCAGTTGCTCTTGTTTTTCCTTCATCCCGTCCAATTTTTTGTCTAGCCTTCTATCTAACACTGAAATGACTTCCTCTCTGATTTCATTTTTTATTTCTTCCTTTAAATCTTCTTGACTCTTAATAATGCAATCATTGAAATCCTTCTCCAATTTTTCAATTTGGGCTTTTAACTCTGTCATCATGCTTCTGAGGTGTGGTGGTGAATAATTAGACCCAATTTTGGCTTAGGAGGATGAATTTTTGAATAGTAATAAAGTAATTAATTAATTAATTAATATTATTAATATTATATTTTTTTATAAACTATATAATAATTTGTATATAGTTTTTTTTTTAAATAAATATTGTAATAATAGTATTATTATTATATCATATTCAATTTTTATATAGTTTATAAAAATAAATATTGAAATAATAATTTTATTATTGTATAATATTCTTTTAAAATTGATTTTGTTTTTTTCTTCTTGTTGCAGGTCGTGGAGGTAGATGGGAGTGATGGCGCATGGAGGCAGCACCGGGGAAGAAAAGGGTGTGGAGTGAATGGTGTAGTGTGGAGGAGGGCAGATGGATGAAGGAGGTGGCATGAAGGTGGAGGTGTTACCACCTTTCACACACCTAGGTCATGTGGCAGAAATATTTAAGCCACTCGGCGTGTCCTTGGGGACAAGTCTCGAGTCAAGCCTGTCACCTTGTTCTTGACTCCTCTGTTTAGGCTCAACTCCTAATGAAGCCAAGGGGGGTAGACCCTATTAAGTTACTAAGGAAAAATTATTTAGTATGGTGAT
>LPNX010708893.1:3109-85160 GCA_001517045.1 Pseudotsuga menziesii
AACCCTATTCTATTCAGATATTTTGATAAATTTCCGCAATGTGTTTCCCAAATCTTACAAGATTTTAGGATCCCAATATTCCCCTCGAAGCGAGTATAAATGGATCCAAACTGGTGCTACCCTCATGTATTCCTTTTCCGGGCATAACATTTCCTTCCAGGGCCTCGGAAATATTCCCGCCAAGTAGAAGAAGTATGAGCCACCATCCATTACTTGATTCCTATCCTCCACATTTGAAGAAAATAATTATAAAAAAAACTTTAGACCCTAGCTGAAGATCAAAATGCCCTTTTGGCTTCCAAGTGGAATAGATCCACCAAAATAGGGATTTCTCCAACGGTTGTAAACCCACAAATTTCTCGATAAGGGAATGATATTGCATGTGCTGAATACGATCCCTCATCTTTGAGGATCGAACTTGCATCTTAGGGATCTCAGAGGATCTAGGCATGCATTGCCCAGGTTTGTCATTGAAAAAACTACCCTTTCGAGTCGAGCCAAGGTCTAGGGGGATTGAAATTTCCCCAATCTATAGATCTGGAGGATCCAAGACTGGGGAAGCTAGCCTGGTCCTCCCTGCATTTTATGTTATTCATCCGTCAGACCTCCCACCTCCACAGAAATCCGTCAGACCTTCTGCCTCTGTATATGGTGCTTCCGAATCCTTGAAGATATTATTACTGGAAGTGTAGTGGATGAGTTGTTACATGAATTGTTGGAATTGTTACTACAGGAAGTGCAGAGGACAAGTTATTTTCGGAACTGCATGTCGTGTTATTACGAGAACTACAATAAATAAATTACAGGATTTTATGTAGGTGAAGAAGAATATTATCTATTGTGCATTGATGTGACTATTGCATATTTATTTAATACCATTACAAGTAAAGTATGATCACATTTAAAGGCAGAACTGAGAAGTCAAAATATATACAATAAGAGTAGAATATAAATTATAGGGGATTGACATCTCCTACAAGTTGGTGCTTGTAAACTACATGGGATTGTTGTCTCCGACAAGTGGGTGTGTGTAAAACTTTGGGGGATTGGTGTCTCTCACATATTGGTGTCTAAAAAATCTTTTTATTGGATATTGGTGTATCTTGCAAGTTGAAGCTTTCAAATAGTTGTAATTTGAAAATTGGTATTTACATTGAGTCTATAAGAAATAGATATTTGTGGTTTTTCCCAATAAGGGTTTCCATGTTAAAACTTATGTTTTGTGTAATGGTTTAATTATTAGTGGTACAATTTGATAAGTTGATAAATTTTGTGTGATATTGATTCACTTCCCCCACTCAGTATCATTGTGACTTCAACAAAAGTGGTGTACATATTTGGCTTTGTTACGTTCCACATAAGTGACCGCAATCAGAATATCGTGTGGTACCTGAGACATATCTAGAATCTATGTCTCAGTTCCTTGGAAGGGTATTCACTGAAGGTGAGTGATTTCACCCTTGGTGATTGTTTCATGAATCTTAGAGTAATTGTCTCACTTGAACCTTCATTGGTTGGAGTGCGGCCCTGGTCATCATAGGTTGGCCTCTATAAGGTCCTTATTACAAATCTTCATTGATTGGGATTCAGTCATAAACAACCAATTCTTATCCTTGGAAAGGTTAGTTTGCTTGTTTTGAATCTTTCACAACTTTTTATAATGAGTATGGATTGTTTTTTTTTCAAGTTGTGAATTTTTTTCCTTTTTGTCTTCGTTGAGACACAATGGTCAATCAACATTTTCGTAGGTTTAAAATAATTCAAAAACTTTATCCATAATAGGGATATTTACCTACTCAAGGGGGAATACTATATAATAGTGATCCAGCCCCACAAGGGGTAGAAGAAGAAAACCAAGAACCTAAAATTAATCTCGCTAAAGAGGAAACTCGTTCAAGGTCAAGTGAGTCTAAGTGGTTATCTCAGGAGAGGTACCTTAGATATTTGGAAGGACATTTAATAATTCCCCAAGAAATCCACCCCCCCAGGTAAAAGAATACATAGGTCTTCTTGAAATAGAAGATCACTCAAACCAAGTAGGGAGTTAAATCCACCCTAAAGTATTGGTTTTGTACAGAACTTTGATTGAGATACAAACAATCCATTGTCTTGGTGGGCTAATATGGAAAATATAGGGTAAGTACATGTTATTGAGGATAGTAAAACCCTTGTAAAATATAGTCCTTCAAGGGGGATGAATCCAAATGTGTCATATGTGGTGTCACTGGGATAGTTTCTGCCATCCTCTATGGTGTCCAATGGAGGTGCAAATCTGTCAAATGTTCCTACATTTAGTGGGTCTAAAAACTCAACATAAATTTTGCCACAAGGCACCAACATCTTTTCTTTTGGGATGTGATTTCCAAGTTTTCATCATGTACCCACCAACATTCCTCTTGTAACAACAAGCATTGCTTCTCTTGGTAGTGGTCCCTCAATTACTTTCCATGCTTTCCCATATACAGTAATGCATCAATAATCAATTCATTCATCAAATAAAAAGCATAATCATCAACACATTGCACAAGAGTCATAAGATATAATGTTTGTAATATTTTTGTATTTCAATGGATGCGACCATGAGGTAAATCAACACCTACTGATACATAATCACCTACTTCTATCCAAGACTCTACTTGTTCTTTTGTTAGATCCTACTAAGAAAAATGGTACAAGGCCCAGCTTGTAGTTACATACAAATTCTTATCACATTACATCAATTTGACCATAAGAAAGTCAAATACATCTTCATGTCATTATTCTAAGCACATAAAGACTGTCATCATTGCTACCACATTAATTTGTCATCTAACTGTCATTTCTATTTCCCTATCTTCATTCTGTTGATCATGTCCATCACTAGCTCATCATCATTTTTTTGTCTGTAACATTATTGTGTACATTAGTGTGTCTTCATTATGTCCCCTATCATATATTCATTTGTCCATAATCATGATGTCATTAATTTACCAATGATGCTGCTACAACATCATCATCCAAAATTATAACTTCATCAACCAGTTTCCTTAATCCAACCCAGAGATAAGAGATAGAAAAAAAAATATTTACTGCTGCTCCTACTTCTGTTGTTCCTCCACTGAGACTGTCCTCATCTACTTCATCCCGAAATCAAAGCTCTCACTTCACCATGCATCCACACCTCATATTCTACTATGACTGGCACCGTGTGTGGTCTGCTACCCAAAAAAATGCAGTCTCCTACTACAGATTCCAAAAATCCTCAAATCTCTATTATTCACCAAAATGATAATTACTCGGGCTGATATTTATATTGATTTTTTCATAAATATTTATGGAGATTAATTCACAAAAATTATTTCAAAATTAATTTTAGCAGGCCGACTTTGTCAAAATTATTTATGTTTTATCATTTAATAAATTTAAATTATCTTTCACCATGTCACCAATTATTTCCATGTTACCATTAATAAATTTAAATGATATTTAAATGTCTCAATTATTTCCATGTCACCATGTCATCCAAGCCGTGTGCATTGTCCACACTATATTTATCTAGGGTATTAGGGCCATTTCCAAATGACCACAGAATGGGTCAATTGGCTCATTAGGTGGTCAAATTTCCAACATTGTGTCCACTTCGTCTATGCCATCAAGCCAACATAAATTTGACCTTTGTCATTAATGTTGTCATCAATGAAAACCATATTCATCAATCTCACCCTTTTTCATTGATGGAAACCAACATTTCTTTTCTCTCCCCTTTGACATTAATGACAAAGGGTCAATGAGCCATTAAAGGCTTCACAATCCCCAAAAAAATTTAGCTTTGAATTCATCATTTTAACTTTTGATCTGAGCTTTGGATCATCTTAAAATTTCACATAAGTGATCCCACTTTCAAATAGGCTACTTGAACTGTTGAGATTTATGCTCTTATTATTTGTCATCTTCATATTTTCATAGGTATGGACACTCCCCCTTTAATTGAGTTGGGTGTGTTTCTTGTGTTTCTTTGAGATCATCTTTGTACCTTGCTATATTCAATATGCATACTGTCTATTTACCATATATTTGTTGTTGTATATCAGATTGCTCCTCATAAGCTCTTGCTGGTCTTTTTTCTTCCTTCAATATATTACTAGTTGTTCTTATTTAATTGGGGTCTTCTTGGTGAATGATACAACAAAATTCATACAATGATAAAAATATCAATAACCATCTCAACTGTATTCCCAACAACAAGTGTTTCAACTTTCTTTAAATTATATTGCAATGGCCTTTGTAGATCGCTGAAACAAGTAGGCTACTGTTGAATTTTGTGCTTGCTTCTCACTTACTTTACATCTCCACTTTTCATTTTTCAATCCTTCAAGACCCAAACCTCAATTCAAACTTTGATCTTCAAAATCCTTGGTTGCTCCTGAATAGCCAAAAACTGAATAGAAGTATTCAATAGGGTCTATGCACCAAATGCTCAAGAGAACTCCTCCAAGGAATGGCTTGTCCCTATATATTAGGTAATGAAGTTACCTCAAGCTACACCAGAAATTTTCTTTCATGTTTGTCATTCAAAAGGCAAGGAAATGATACCTCCATACGCTGGCACGAGGAGATATTCAGAAATGCAGCTGCCTTAGTCATCTAGCCACCCGAATTTCAGATCTCATTTGTTCAATTCAAAACCCATCATAAAAATATTTTCATTTATGTATTTGACCCTTGTGACTGTCACATTTATCCCACGAAGTTCATAACTGAACACTTCAACCTGCTTACAAAAAGATGGAATTATTGTGGTATATATAAGAACTATAACGTGGAGAGATAGAGTTAATCCTTGGGCTCTATGCAACAATCCTCTGGTTAAAACATTTTCAACAGTCTGGTCTTTATGCTACTATACCATCAACAATATTTAATGGATATGTTGATCATGTTTAAGTGTATATTCATATTTTTCACTGTCGAATTATGTTGTTTTGACTATTCCTTGTAGTCCGAGTTCATAAAAAATGGAACCACTAAATGTCTTCGTATGCTTCAACAAGGTTTTATGTACAAGTGGATACAACATTCCAGAATGTGAATGCAATTTTGTATCAGTAATTTAATCCCTATACTCAAACCACTAAAATCATTTCAACATTTTGGCTTCCCTATAGGTTTCACTCATCATGACAATACTGCCAGCTGCTCCCCCTATCATCATGCTAACTATGACCACAATCTTTGGACCTGTTACTTATTTTGGAGCATCCATCACTTTCCCATTGAGTCCATCCTCCAATAGTGAACTCATGGAGTTCTTAAAGTCATTTACGGACTTCAAGAATGGCTTGCCATATGGCATCCACCTTCACCTTTTGTGCATTGGCATTCAAATTCATTTAGATCTAGCAAAATATTTTTTCTTACCCATACCTTAGAGTGTCCTTGGCTTATATTGTTTGTCTTCTGATCTTCAATTTTTCCTTCGTTATACTTCTTCCATGATTCATTATCTCTCATTTCTGATGTATATGATGAGTTCCTCCTAGGTTGACTCCTTTGATTTGGGAATTCTTGAGCCTTATGACCAAAACCACTACATGAGTAGCACCTCATTGTATGATAGTTAACCACAATATGACCATGACGATTACATGTTCAGCACCTAACTTTATCATTAGGGATTCCAACACTTCTTCTTCCATAGGATCTACAATCCATAGCCTTATGACCAAAATTATAGCAAGAAAAACAATAGCCATTAAATCTATTTTCATACCTTGATGTTTGGCTCCATATTGGAGTTGTCCTCCTTCTTTCAAATGAATGGATTTGATGAGTGGGAGCATCTTTGTGAGGTACTTTTGAATTTTCAACTTCTTTGTTGGCATGTGCAGGTGCATCAAATTCATCCTTGGTCATTGATGGACCAGCTTTTGGAGTTCTGTGGGACCACAAGAATTCTTTCAATTTGTCTTCTTCCTTATTGAGCCCAAGTCGAGACTTGTCAGAGGAAAGCCTTTGACACTTTAGAATTTCATCCAGGATAACTGAACTTCACATGATCTTTTGACTTCTCAATATTCTTTCTAAGACCAATAACTTCCATTGCAAGCCTTTGATTTTCTCTTTCTCTTTCTTCCAGCTGAAACTTCAAAACATCTTTCGTTCTCTTAGCTTCCTCCAACTGGACCTTTAGATCAGTATTAATCCATCTTGCTTATTCGGGTTCTTTAGAATATACACCAATCTCTTCTTGCTCTTTTTCTAAACCAATCTTCAATTCCTTGATTTCATCATTTTAATCTTGTAGCTTAACTTACAAGTCCTTGTTCTTGAGTTTTAGCTTCATTAGCAAAGTTTTTGTCTCCTCTTTGTATTTTTCAAAATACCTCAATATTTTTTCCTTGAGTCTTGGATTGCATCTAATATCAATATATGTCAAAGTGCTTGAAAATGCATTATTTTCTTTCAACAAAACTTCTTCTTCATATATTGTTAGAACGACTTCATCATCATTATATTCAGAGTTATCATTCATTGAAGAGTACTTACCTTCACTTGTATCTGAATCTTGTACCTATTTTTCTTCTTGATTTTCATCCTTGACTTATGGTTCCTTTTCTTTGTCTTGACTCCTTTGGTGTTCTTCTTCCAGCTTGAACCAGAGATCCTTGGCCGAGGTGTAATCTTTTACACTTTCTTGAATAGAGCTTGATAGACCATCCATTAAAAATTTCAAGGCAATATTGTTGTATGTCTCAACAGTTGTCTTTGTCTTTTTGTTGGGCTGGTTAGTTGGGTTAACCACTATTTCCCAAACATCGAAGTTTTTTAAGTAGTCTTTCATTTTACTTCTCCAACCAAAGTAATCTAAATTCTTGAAAACTAGAACTTCATGGTTAAAGAGCTTTGTTGATCCTTCCATGATTGTGTCCCCAAATCACTTCAAGCTTGTTAGGATTATGTTGAAGGCCCAGCTCTAATACCAATTGTTAAACATAATGGCTTACCAAGAGGAGGGGGTGAATTGGTAAGCTTGGAATGACTTCAATTTTCACTTCTTCAAGCTCTGAAACTTAAGTCATCATTTCACATTCAATTCAACATCATATTCATCACAATGTACCGCAAGATAGTATGTATTTCCCTAGAATAGGGACCACCAGTGATGGATTTCCCTTAGGATACAATACACACCAATGAAATTTTCCTTCATTTGGGATAGGAGGAATGAGCACAAGAAATGCCACAACTATTAATACCCCTCAAGGTATCCAATCCCTCACTAGAATGACGGGATACCTGACGGAATCTTCTCACCATTTGTACAAACTCAGTATAGTTATAATAATAAAGTTGGACAAAATCAACCTTTCATTATACCATGTAGTCCTTATATACCACATCAATCATTTTGTTAACACAAATCAATGGGAAGTGAATGCTCTTGGGAGTTGGAACTCCATGGCCTAGACCAATTTGAAATTTTTGGCTACTTTGAATCGGTCATACTTAACTAAAATGACCAATGAACCAATGCTACATGAACCTTATTAGCCCCTAGTACCCACAAAACTCCCCTCATACAAACCTAAGTTTGAAGGAAGACGTTTCCACACATTTAATGTATTAAGCCCTAAATGTTGGGCACATTTTCCCATATAGTGTGGCACATTATATTAGTCATGATGTTGGCTTTGATATATTAGTGGTAATTGTCATTACTAATATTATATTAATTATGTTGGCTTGGTTCCATTCGTTGTAATTGCACCTCGTTGTCTCCTATATATAGGAAGCATGGAGATTTTTTAAGGGTGAAATTTCACCAATTGGCTATTTTCGGGGGGGGGGGTTCAAAAAAATATTCACTATTTGGTCATTTTGAGTCTCTAATATTAATTTTATTAACATAAAATATGTTTTTTAATCATAATATTTGCTAAAATTTACAACTTTCAATGTGTTATTTTTACTAGGGGAATCGACAACTTGGGATGGGATGGTACTTGTGTCACACGGGGTCCGAGGATCCATTCCCACTACCACTATACCCCCTAGTTTCCCCACACCCACCTGCAATACATGGGACACAAGTAAAACCAGGTTGGATTTGATCTCATGACCTCCTTTACAACAAGTGACTTCATATCAAGCAACGCCAATGAGCCACACCCGTTCGGGCTTCAACTTCCAGTGTTAAATTATATGTTTCATATTTTATATTTTCCTACCAATATATATATATATATATATATATATATATCTTTTTCTCAATCCAATATAATCATCTTGAGTATTATACTTGAGTATTATGCTTAAGTATAATATTATAATCCTTAAGAAATACACTTTTAGGAAGGAGACATTTTCATTTGAATCATGTCATATTGTCTTGTCTTATGTACTTAGTACAATGTATAAGGAGGTTTCACCCTTTAAGATGATTTTTGTTCATCTATTTTATTCATTATTAATGCATGGATTACTCTTTATGGTATTTTTATTCTCTTTTCATGCTCTTTTGGGGAATTTGTTGCTTAACATTTGGTATCAGAGCTTGGATGCTTCCAAAACGAGTCATCCTGGAACTTTTGCTATATATTTTTTTCTAAAATGTTTGAGACAGGGAGACCAAAAAAAACCTAGAAAAAATTTCTAAATATCATCGTACAATATTCAAAACCTGAGTCATTACAGGTTTGTAGATATTCGCCATGGAATCTAAGGTTTCTGACTAGTCCAAAAACTAGTCTAAAACATGTGTTCTAGGAAAAACGAAAATATATGGGGCATGAAATTTCTGGATTGAGTGATACCTATTGCATCATAAAGAATAAGAAACACATTATTTGTGGTGCATTTTCTAGACTTATATCCAAAATATTGGACAAGTGGCATACCGTACAAGTTAGATCTTCGGGAAGGACCAAAAATAAGAAGTGTTGGAAGATTCACAATAAATATTTACGGGCACATCAAAATTAGGTCATACCTATGACATTGGAAATAGGACACCTCAAGATACAATAAGAGGAATTTTCAAACATGGAGAATCCAAAATTTTAAATTTACCCCATTCCAAGTCGACCAAAAAATAGTCTTCAATTCAAGGTTTGAAAAAGGTACGCCACTTTAAATTTGAATAACTTTTAGTGAAAGGATCTATTTTGGGAAATCTCAAAAGCGTGATACAAATTTTAGATTTATTTTTTTTAATTACACATGGATTTATAAGGTGGTGGAAAAAATCACACTCCAATCAAGCCACCAGAGGATTCATCCCTCACCTTTGATGAAAGTGAATATATATCTTTTCGGGAGTCCAAGTTAGAAGATATGATTAAATGGATAATGAGTAAGGTTGATTCAATTAATTTGGATACTAAGTTGTAGGAAAGGATGGGACATATCAATAATAATATAGAAAATATCGGTAACCTCATACAAAATCCAAAGGAAAATCTTACTAAATGTGATTATGTTTCCCTGACTTATACTCAAGAAGATAAAGATAGTATCCATGTTGAGAAGCCTTCCATTAATAATTATTCTCTAATAGGATTTGATGTTATTAATGGAGTAATCAAGGATGGTCCCTAAGGGGCATCCAAATCCCTAATATTGACATGAGGAAGTTTGATGGCAAGGACCCCATAACATGGATATTCTAAATGGAGCAATTCTTTTATATACACTAGGTGCCAAATATCCAAAAGGTGCCTATTGCATCTTTATATTTAGAGTCTAAGCAATTTCTATCGTAATAATGAATTTTTGAATGCAAAAAGAACCCCATTATCTCTTGGTCCATTTTTACAGAATAATTGATATCATACAATGATGATGTTAAGAGCAATTCCTTCTTTACCCAATTGATAAATATAAGACAAAAGGGTCTAGTCATCGAGCACATTCAATAGTTTCAAAAGTTGAGTCTCAGAGTGGAGGGAATAGTAGAGGATAAATTGTTGGATCTCTTTATTGGATCCTTGGAGGACAACATTCAACATGAGGTGTGTCTCTTTGAACCACCATCCTTGGAGAAGACTTTCATGATGGCAAGGAACGTTGAAAGTAAGAATATGGCGATGGATACTAGAAATACCACTTCCAACACATATAGAGAGAATGATGTTCCTTCTTCTTATTATTATCATGTAAAATGGCACTTCTCCACCTAAGTCTCAACACCTAATGTGTCGGTACACAAAAGGACAAAATGGATTGAAGTAGACAAAACACTATAGATGGACATGACCTTTGATGCATCATCAAGGTAATTTTTAGGGGCGAAATTTCACCAATTGGCTATTTTTTGGGTTTTTTTCAATAAATTCGCTATTTGGTCATTTTTAGTGTCTAATATCGCCTATATTTACATAAAATATGTTATTTTATCATAATATTCACCAAATTTTACACATTTCATTGTTAATTTTATGTTTCATATTTAATATTCACCTACCTATCTATAAAGATGTTTTTATCATTCCAAAACAATCGCCTAGAATACTATACTTGAGTATAATATTAGAATCCTTAAAAAATACCTTGTGCATCATTCCCTTACCAAATTAACCTATTTTTTGTATGGCTATTAAGGAGAATACGTGACTATTATCATTCCAACCCACGTATCATATGCAAGTATTTACATTGAAACTCGTGTATACATCATCAGGGCTTGCACCCGCAGATTTTCCCTTAATCAAGGAGTGTACCATACGCAACCTACCAATATTAATAGTCGTGTATGCCTTAATCCAAATTTTAAAAAAATATAAACACGTTTAGTCGAAGATAGTTGAGGCCTTAATCATAACTATGCCAACTTCCCAAACCATCTCAACCTTCGTAACCTCTCTCTTTCCTCATGTATAAATAGAGGGTAGGGGTTGAGGCTAAAAATAAATGAATTAGAGAGCAAAGTTATGATGGTGGTTTGTCTTTAAATATCTTGGAGCATTAGCACTCAATGTCCTTGGTTAGCAGAGGATCACTTGTCTCAAATGTTGGGTTGTAATCTCACCTCACTTGTTTATCAATAAAGAGAGTTTGTCTTCCAATTTTGTGTCTTTGCACTCTTATATATTGTGATTTCTGAATTATCTTATTGTTTCATTATAAGCATGTTATTTCATTAAACACTCCTATAATATATAATATATTACAGGAAATATCTTTCTCTTTGCCATTGTTGGAGATCCCGTGGAAACTGTGGAAGCAATTTGAAGAGAAAAAGAAAAGCTAGGATCGACCGTCATAAATAAGGTATGCCTAATTTCTTCCTAATTCTATTTTAAATTTTTAAATGGATTACCATCTACAAGTTAACTTAGTACGTTTGTAACCCCAGAGACCCTAGGTTATAAGGGTGTGTTTTCCTGAACATCATAACTGGTGACTCCAGTAGGGAGTCCAACCTATTGTGGGTCCTTTCTTTAGGATTCCTGGCCAGTTTTTCTCTGTCTGATTTTTTGAGTGACTTGTTTTAATTTTACCTTTGATTTCCACTATTTCATGTTCAAAGCCTATCTGTCAGTTGTTTTTCTTTTGAAAATTTTTGACAGAATACGTGGGCTTCCTTGGTAACAGTCGTGTATTACCTGTTGTATACGCAGGTTTCTTTAGTAACAGTCATGTATGGTACGTGACCTGCCTTGACGACAGTCGTGTATTCCTGTAAGTGTCTGTGAGTCCAAAAGGTTGTTGTTTGTCCTTGTTTTTTTATTCCTCATATGTTTGTGAAGGTTTTCTTTTGGCATGATACTGTATTTTTAGGTCTGTACATTTCACTGCTTTCTTGATTAGTCAAGTCTTTGAGTGTTTTTGTTTGACTTCTTCATTGGTGAATGTGTTGGGTCCTCCTACTTGTATTTTGGTATAAGTTCTTGTGTTTTTGGGTCATTGATCAGTCCTTTGAAACACTGATATGCTCTGTACTACTTTCTCAGTGGTATGAGTCAGTAATTCTTTCCATCTTTTGAATCTATTAGTATTTGATTTGATAGTTCCGACAAGTCTAGGTTTTGAGCCATTTCTTCTTGTTTGGGTGAAGTGTGTTACTGTAGGGTCTAATTGCATCATTTACTGTTATATGATCAAATTGGTTAAACTCACTCAATTTACATTTACTTGCATTATAGTTTTTGAATTTTTTTGAAAAAGAAGAGACAAAAAGAATTTTTTGCACTTTTTGCATTAGGTTGCATTTAGTTGTTCTTTTCATTATTTTTTCAGAATAAAAGAAAAAAATTTTAAAAAAGTCTTGTAGCTTCTCATGCTATTTAAAAGTTCATTGGCTTTCATTTACAAGCAAAAAGAAAAGAAAATTTGCATTTTGTAGTTGCATTTGCTTTGAATATTTTATATGCATCATTTGATTTCTTTATACTGAGGCTATAACTTCATACAGTCTTATTCTGCTACCTTTGACTAATACAACCCATTAAAAAGAACGATTAATTAAATTTTTACTAGTAAGTTTCTTTTTTTAGGCTCATACATCAACTAGTTCAGGCTAGGCTCTTGGACTAGGGAGTTTTAACTGTCCAAAATCATTTGAATTCAAACATAGTGGCCTTTCATTAGGTAAATCCTCTTCTAGAAGAGACCATCTGGAAAGATCCTCTCACACAGGATTTAAGCACGAGGTCGCATGAGAACCTTGTTGAGGAGATAGCCCTCCACTTCCTTGTTCGATCGTATACCAGTATTTTTATGTGTTTGGGGATCTTGTCAATACCACCTCTTGGGCCCCATTCAGTGTCATTATTGACAGAGTTTTAGGATTTGCTACCCTACCCATGCATAAGGATCTGGCTTGTGACTGCTTCGCCAGACTCTTGGTGTAGTTATGGTAGCCTTTAGTTTCTTGACACTAGGGATCATACATAGGTGTTATTGGAAGGTTATTTATAATACACCTTGAACAGACTTAGAAGGTAACCCCAGCAAACAGTTTGGGAGGGAGGTTGGGTGATTCCAGTGCTTGTTCCCAAGAACATCTTCATAGGACACCAAGTAACCATCCTTCAGTATTCATTGGTTGGACTTGGACCTAATCATCCCAAGATTTCCTTTGGAATGCATACCTTATATTTGTTGTGCTTGAGTGACTTTAGGACAATTTTAGTGAGTGTTGTTTGGTTTGTCTGTGTTTAGTTATCCTTTAGGTGTGTGTGAGTCAAATTTATAGTTGTGAGGGACCAACCTCTTCATAGGTCAAGATGGCTGCAAAACCTTCCTCCATCTGATACAGTGGAGCCTCCACCACCCCCTCAAAGGCAGAGTCTGAATACCAACAGTTCTTTTGAACTAGTAGGAGTTAATGAAGTTCCATGTGAACCAGAACTTAGGATTAATCAGGAAGAAACATCTGCAGTAGATATTGAATACTTGCAAGCTGACAAGTTTGCAAGAAATTGTAACCCACCTCTAACTTGTCTGAACGGTCCTGTAATTGTCCAGGTTCTCCCTTTTAGTTCACCTACTATTGGTGTTCCTTTGAGCAGAGATATGTCTAGCTCTGGAGAGCGTATTTCTACCCCAACTTCAGCCATTTTGGTTGGTGGAGCCCCACCTCCCCAATTAATTACTCCAAGACCAAGTGCATCTACTGCACTTTTTTCACCAAGTAGTCGAGTGGTTCAACCCTCATCTCCCTCTGATGTAGTAGATCTATATAGTGGGGTAGCCAATGGTATCCCTAGTGAACCTTTTTCTTCTCCTTCCTTTATGCAGCCTGCTCAGAGTGGTTCAAGTGGATCCTCCTCGTTCATCTAGGGTTTTTCATGGAATGGGGGAATATTCCCCCATCCACTCCTTGTGTACGTCCTACCCCTACATATATGGGCATGTCAAATGGAAACACAAATGATTTTGGTCATAATTTCTAGACACTAGTTTTGGCCCCTTTCACGAGCTCTCCTTTTTCACTTTTTAGTGGAGGGATACCTACTCCTACCTTTCAAACTCCAGTTTCATTTGGAATGGATCGAACCACATATCATGCACCACGCATAAGTAATCCACTAGCTTTTGGGTGGAATCATTTTCAGAGTAGTCCAACTACATCACAACCGGTGGCTGGGGGAGACCCCACCTTTTCGTTTGGAAACCAAGGGGAAAGTCCTTCTACATCCCAGAATCCTTGTTTTCAAGCCTCAGTTAGGACAAAAATTCCTTTCCTAACAACTTTAAACTTTCCATACTTGTCAAATTTGATGAATGACCCCATGCGGCATAGTGCAACATGGCCACCTATAGCTATTGAGTTACCTTCATACATTCCTAAGTTTGAAGGAAAAGTTGGCGAAGATCCAGGTGTACACATTACCACTTTCCACCTTTGGTGCTCTTCAAACTCACTGAACAATGACTCTACTCGGTTGAGGCTTTTCCAGAGAACCTTGACTGATGTTGCAGCCAAATGGTACATAGAAATTCCCATTTTTGCATATGACAGTGTTTTGGATTTGGCAACTGTGTTCCTCAATCACTTTCGGCTTCCTATCAGGTATGATGTCGACACAGACTTGTTGTCAAATTTTTAGAAAAACAAGGACACACATATCTCAGATCACATCCACAAGTGGTGAAGATGAAAGAGGCTTATTAAATCCACTATACCCACCGATTTTTTATTAGAGTGGTTCTTAAAATATTTACTACCTTATATCTCTAAGGACGTATCCACTTCGGGGGTTACCATAGAATAAGAGGTTATCCTCGGGGACCAGCAGTTAGACTTGATATATGCTTAGTCTAGGATTTTGTATGAAATCATACCTGAGGCACCACGGTCTACCAATAATGCAGAGAAACCCAATCCTAGATCCCATGTTGATGGTGTGGTTGGTTTAGTCAGTTCTCCTACTATAGACTCACTGGATAAGCAACTCCATGAGTTGTCAATGAAGCAATCTGTAGCAGAGGCAGCAAAGTATGCCACCCGCTCACCTCAAAGTGAAATCATTTTTGCATAGTCTTCTCAAAAGGGCAATCAACAGCCCGATGGGAAAAAGAAGAAAGGGAATAAGGGTGAGGGTAATCAAAACAAGCAGAAACCCACAAACAATGTTGATGGGGGTAAAAAATATACTAACAAGGTTAATTTTCCTTGTAAGTTGTGCCTGGGAGAATACTTGACTCGTCGATTCACTATTATGGACCAAAATTAGAAGATGTTGAAGAATCAACAACCGACTACCTGTTGTAAAGGAAAGTTTCCTATGGCTAGGGTTTAAGAGGCCATCAATGTACTGAGGTTGAAAGGTGGATGCAAATGGTTTTGCAAGTATATATAAACAAGATTCAAAGATTAAAATGGTTCATACCTTATCCAAATGAAGGTTGATCCAAGCAGCCCTTCAATCCTCTTCTTTCTCCTCTTGCTCCAAGAGACCTGCAAAATGAATTATACCTTCCTCAAACCATTATGACCACGTACAAAGCAATGATAATCAAAACAATAAAAGAAACTATTCTGATTAACATAAGCATATGATCATAAACAAAGATTCATTCACACATTGAACAATAATTTGGGAAGAATAATGACATCACATCTTTATTAATATTTAAAACAAGTACAAATATACCTTCTCTTCAAGTTCGGCACCTCATGAAACCTTGATCTGGTTCTGATGCTTCTCTTCTCCAAGGAACTCAGCCTCCAAGCTCTGCAACACAAGGAGAAAGCTTCTAGGGCAAAGGTATGGGAAAAGAGAGCTCCAAATCCTCTAGCATAACAATGCAAAGATTCAAGTCTCCTCTCATGGACCTCCCTACCTCTATTTATATGCTTTATGAAGAGTTAGGGTCAAAGACAAAGTAGTTACAACTGAAGGAGTCAGTTGCATAACTACCCAAACTACCCGAATTTCAAAATACATATTTTTTTGACATTTTTAGGAGTTGTACTCAGGTTGCAGAGACAACAGTCACATACATGAGGAGGTATACATGGGTTTAAATGCATAAAGTCATGTATTTAAGGTGTACGCGAGTACTATATATAGCAAGTCGTGTACGTACACGGGTTTCCTTAAGGAAACTCGCGTACACATCAAAAAACTCATTTTTAGGGTACTTCTTGGCATTTTCAAACTTTGGTGTCTTCTGGAAAGTTTTAGATAACAGAAATATATTTCTAACTATGCATATATGGGGTCAAACGGAGTTACAAAACTCAAGATATGGGTCCTCCAAGTTAGGTGTTTTTTCAGTGACTTTTATGAAGTGTCGTCATGGAAGTGTCGACATGCGACAAAAACATAGGAAAGCGATCATAGGCAGAGATGTGCCATTTTGAGATATAGCAGATGCCCCCTGTTGTATGAGTTTAGAGGGGAAGATGATATCTGAAATGCATTATAAAGTAAACAACTGAGTATGGAGAGAGTAGAGAATCCAAGATCAAAAGGCTCGAACAAAGGTACCTTAAAAATAGATAAATGTTAGACAAAAACTGATCTCTGGGACATACAAGTCCATATAAAAATCATCTCCATAAAGATATAGGTGGATCCAACATATGTATAATTGATAAAACTATCATGGTCGCTCAATATGCAAAAAGGCGCCATATCAAATCTAAAGGAGGCATGGCCACAAATGAACAAGGTGGATCCATGCTCAACAATCGATCATAGCCACAAGAATACAAGGTGGATCTATGTCTCAGCAAAATATCATATAAAGTGTAACAAGGTCTTGCGCAACTCAGGCAATAGCGAAAAATGACAATGCTATTGTCGGCCCAAGGTCTTCAATCCAAACCACCCAAAAGGTATGAATCCTAACCATGCAAATAAAGGAGTTGAAGTCGAACATGGAGGAAACCGTTTGATTACCGGTCACTAATGAAAACCGTTAACAAACGCGAGGGAAACCACCATTAATGAAAATGGTCCTCAAGGAACCTAGTACATTCTAACAAGTTTGAATACAAGGACTTGAATTCGAACACTTGACAAATCCATCGAGTAGGAGACATTAAGATATTCCCACTACCCAATTAGTAAGGGAAATTGCCACTGATGACTGCAATCCCCAAGGTACTGTCATAAAAATCTAAATCTCATCCCTAGAGCAATATGTGTTGTAGTCGATAGGAAGAGATCCATTGGAAGGAAGGCATTAAGGCATCCTTCATCATCCAACACTAGGTAAGTCAAAGACTAATTGGATCTGGAATTGGTACTGAATTTCATGACAAGGACCGCCGAAGACATGATGTAATGAAATGATACTAAGGAATGGCCAACACAAAAGGTCAAGGCAACTACAGAATGGACAACAAAGGTTTAATCCTTGAATAGTGAGCATGACACAAAAAGTGACTTAGGCAGCTTTTGACACAAAAAGGACTAATGACACAAATATGCAATGTAGGAGACATTGACAGATTCCCCATATAATTGGAAAAGAAACCAATTGAAGGAGTAAGAAACTCTAAATCGGGATAAGGTCAAAATACTAGGACCCAACTGTTGATAGAATCAAAACCGGTGCTTTGTTCAAGGAAAGAAGACTTGCTACCATGATGTAAAAAACATGTGAATGAACATCCCTTCCAAAGAACTCTTTTAAATTCCGAAGAAGTAAGGTGCACATTTTTCGTATTTAGTCAGGAAGGTCCGAAAAAGGTTAAATTACCACCTACCCAACATTCCTTCAAAAGCAGCATATAGCCTGAGTTTTACGAGTGTGAAGGAAGGCAAGATCACTTGGAAAGATCCATTTGATTATGAGAAATGGGGCTTACAACAATAAACTCAATGCTTTGTTCTTTATGGTTTAACGAGCATGACAAAGACATAAAGTACACTCATAATATTTTTCATGTTTAGGTCCAGAGCATGAAAAAGAGAAAACTAAGCTCATACCAGGGGTTCCTTTTCTGTAAATTTATTCCCTCAGGTCCGAAAAAGCGATAAACCTATGCCTAAGAATACTCTTCTCAATTTCGTAGAAAAGAGAGTGTTCCTTTCTCATATTATTCCACATGGTCCGAGAAAGAGATAACCTACCACCAATGTGGATGCCCATTCACATATTCTTAACGAGCCTGAACGAACACGTTTACTCGGCAGTCATGTCTATTTTAAGGAGTCAGACCTGGGCCTAAGGAAACTCAATATCTTTCTCGTGAAGCTTTAACGAGTCCATAAAATTCAACTCGCGGCCTCCTTACTTTTTTTAATGACCTCGAAGGAGAGAAGAAAGAATGCTCTAAATGCGAGGAGATGAGTGTCAGGGGCAAGCGAAACTAGTTCCAAGCGCGAGGAACAAACCTATGTATAATGTAAGGAAAGCGAGCAAGATAAGGACACTCAGGGAGAATCTCCTCCAGGTAAAGGGTGTCAAGTTGCAAAGGCAAAATGATACAAGGCTTAGCGACAATGAAAACAAAGATGAGGGCTTATACAACGAGCTAAAAGCATGGAAGCTGGCATCAGGATCATAAGCGTGAGCAGGGCACACGCAAATGCAGTTACATCTTGAACAACAAGACAAGGCCAGTAAACAGTTGTGAAACCAAATAAGAATCCTATCTCCAAGAAACAACAACATCAAAATCACATTCAGAAGAAAAGATCTGATGCAGGTCACTTTGGCAGAAACACATACGACTTTGCTATCTTCTACAAAAGGGAAACTCAAGGAAGAATCAACCAAAGAAGATTCTATAGCACCAAGTCTTGAGGGTTTATAATCAGTAAGATCAACCTCAGAAGGAGAGAAAAAATAAACAAGAGAGATAGAGTCTACAAGAGAAAAATCAATATCACAGGAGTTGAAAAATTCAAAAGAAAAATCAAACTCATCAGGATCACTGACTTGTTGTTCGAAGGGAGAGTCCAAAAACTCAACAAGACCAACATAAGAAGACCGATCCATGGGAAAATTAGGCTTACTAAGCAAATCAGGGTTATACTTAATCACAACTGAACCAACATCCAAAAGAAGGTCAGACTATATCAAAGACTCTAGGAAGACATCATCCGAAGGAAGGAGATCATCCGAGATAGGACACATGTCTAAACTTTCAAATGGATTGACAGAGTGGAGATTAGGCCCCACAGTCTGTATAGGATGACTCACCTGGTCAACTACTGGGACCAAGTCTCGAGAAGGTAAGCATGAAAATAGAGGCTGCTTCTCAGTAGCAATTGAACGCAAAGGACATAAGGCCACATAGCTCACCTGTGGTGGGGTAGTGTCTATAGAAACACTAGGAATCAATAAAGGAAAGACCTGGTCTCTAGTCAGGTTAGGAGATGGATCAAGAAAATCCAATTGATCAATAGTGACAATTTCTTCGCCATGATTAAAGTACATCACACGAAAGAATGTTGACACCACAGCTTGCATGGCATAGACATAATCACGTCCAAGGAGTATATTGAAGTCCAAGGGGTCTTCTATCACCATGAAATCAACTAAGACAGTATTCCCACCCAAAGTAACAGGTGTTTGAGCAAGAATTCCCAAGGCTATACAAGTTCTTCTATCAAACGCCAGTAACTAACTAGCAGTCAACACAAGGCTGGGAGATCCCATGCCTCGCCAAGCACGAGCAGACAAAATACTAACCGAGTCTCCTTCATCAACAATACAACGAGCAATCATGTATGGTTCAACTTTGACCTTTATCTGGAAAGGTATATGAGAAGGAAGACGGCTCAATTAGGCTATCCCAATCAAAGGAAGCAATTCGAGAGCTTGGTGGGGGTTGATCCAAAGCGAGTTCAGTACCCCCTTGTTCAGTAAGTTCTGAACTGGCAGTGAATAAAATGTGACTAGTAGACACTTCACTCTCCAAAGGAAGAGTGGGATTGATCAACAAAGGAATTGATTCAACCGCTTCATGAAAGTCACTCTCCGAAGGGAGAGTGGGATTGACCAAAGATGACAATGCTTCAATCACATCGGGATCACTCTCCGAAAGAAGAGTGGGATCAACCAAAGTTGAGATTGATTCGACCACTTGATAAACCAAAGGTTGAGTAGGTTGTTGAGAAACTATAGGTTGTTTAGGAGGAGGAAATTCTTGAGTCTTGGACCACACTATTCACACCTCTGCGATAGCAGGGCACTGGTGAGTAAGATGATCTCTCTCTCATAGCTTACAAGGGAACTTAAGTTTGCACTTCAAATAACCAGTTTTCTCAAAGGTGTCAACACGACTAGCAGTGGCTGACTGTTTGCTCTCAACATGAACTACAGAGGTTGAGATTTTTCCCCCAGCATAACCACCAGAGGCTGGGTGACCGGGTCCAACCTAACTAAGAGAGGTTGGTTGTTGAGAGACTTTAGGATGTTCAAAAAAGGGATGACCTTGGAACCAAACTCTTCGCACCTCCACAATGGAAGGGAATTTATAAGTAAGGTGGTATCCATCACAAAGATTACAAGGAAACTTGGGCTTGTGTTTTGAATGGGTAGTCTTTTCAACAGTGTCAACATGACTCACAGTGGCTAACAGATTTTCTTCAGCATGAACCATAGAGGTTGAGAGACTTCCCCCAGCATGACTTGTAGAGGCCCAGAAACTGGGTCCAACATGACTTGCAAAGGTTGGATGAACACCACCAGCATGAACAACAGAGGCCGAATGGTTAGGATCAACATGCTTTGCAGTAGTTGAGTGTGTGCCCCCAGCATGAACTTCAGAGCCTAGGTGTATGGATCCAACATGACTTGTAGAGGTTGGATGGAGAGGTTCAACTTGAACATCAGAGGTTGAACAGGTTCCCTCAGCATTAACTACAGAGGTTAAGTGACTAGATCCAACATGACCTAGAAAGGTTGGAAGGATCCCACAAGCATGATCAACAGAGGCAAGATGGTGAAGATCAACTTGACTTGCAGAGGTTGAGTGCTTAGATCCAACATGACCTATGGAGGTTCGATAGGTGCCCCCAGCATGAATTTTAGAGGCTGGGTGATGAAGTTCAACTTGACTTGTGGAGTTTGAACAAGTACCCCCTTTCTTATGTTCCTTCTTCCTATTCCTCCCTCTTTTACTCCTTTTAGATTGTCAGTTACTAGTATCAGTACTTTCACCACATGAGGTAGAAAGAGAAGGAGAATCAACTACAGGTGAAGGGGAAGCAGTGTTTTGATGCCCTTGATATAAGGATCTTACTTGATAAGCATCAGGATCATTCAGTACAGTTGGAGTGGAAAACAACCACACCAGTAGCCCTAGGGTGAATCCAGGTAGATTCAAGGTGGCCATCAAAGGAACACCAACATTCCCTGTGAGAGGAATAGTACAAGGAGTTCCCAGCATGGGTATCTCTTGGTTGGTATTCAAAGGGGTCTTAGCCATATTTTCAAACAATAAGATAGAGTCTGAGGTTGACAGGAAACCAAAAGTACAAAGCACACACCTGAAGGAAAACTAAGTATAGACAAACCACAGAGCACTCACTAAAATTCCTAAAGCCAAACAGACAAACAGGTATAAGATATGCTTTACATAAGAAATATGATAGATAGTTACTTGGCATCCCTATAGATGTTCTTAGCCACAAGTGGAGGAATCACCCACCACCCTCCCACACCTTCTACCGGGGTTACCTTCCAAGCCCGTCCAAGGTCAACCAAAAATAGCCTTTCGATGTACCTGTGTATGAACCTTAGATGTCAAAGAGACTAAAGGCTACCTTAACTATATTGATAGTATAGGGGGACAGTTGCAAGCCTGGTTCGTACGCATGGGCAAGGTAGCAAAACCTGAAACCCTTTCTAAGACAGAATCCCCAAATGTGCAAAAACCCTAGTCTAATCTTTGACAAGGAATTGGATGGTTATCTCCTCAGTCCAAGTCTCCACATGGCCTCATGCTTAACTCCCATTTCAGAGGAGCTTCCCAGATACAATCAACATAGAAAAGGATTTACCTAGTGACTGGCCAACTACGTCTGAAATTTTAACACTCGTGGAGAGTTTAAACTCCCTATCCCACAAGTCTAGCCTGAGCTAGTTGGTGTATGACCCTATAAAATAAAAATTACTAATAATTTTTAAATTATATCGTTTATTTTAAGGGTTTTTTTAGTCAGAGGGTAAATGGCATGAAACTTATGTGGTGTTTTGACTCAAATTTGAAACAATTAAGCCAAGAGAAATGAAATGCAAAAAGAAAAAACTATCCTCTTTTCTTTTTCAAATAGAAACTTGAAAGCCACAAAAGAACAATTTTTTTTTTTGTTTTTTCAAAAATAATGATATGCAGTGTATTAAAGACAAAACCCTACTCTACATGCATATTAAAACACTATATGTTCTTTTTATTTTTCTTTTATAAATGCAAAAGAAAAAATACCTACAAACAAAAGTATGCAAATAACAAGAACAAAGCAAAAGGAACTTTGCTATACAACCACCAAACAAACTCTAGAATGAACTAAAGTTAGTGTAAATCCTACTTGGAAGGAAGTCTTGCATAAGAGACAAGTGAACTACTTTGGCATGGTGAAGTTAACCAACAAAACAAGAAGAAAACCAACACCACCAAGATTCTGAACTCAAACAAATATCACTAACAGAGGCTGACCAGAAACATAAGCCAACAATCATACCAAGCAAAGGAGGTGGGGGAAAAGAGCAAAGAACAAACCCTAATTCTATAAAAAGGCTTACCGCATAGATAAAGAAAAATCAAAAGGGATTACACTAAATCCTTGGAGTCATGCACTTGCAGAGGACACCAAAAGACCTACCAAACATCCCACAACAGTAGAAAGAACCACAAAAATGAGGAAAAACATTGTTTTAGGGGCACACGCGGATTGTACTACTGACAGATCACGTGTCATATGCAGGTTGACAGTACAGCAAGTCGTATGTACAAGCACACGCGGGTTGTACCACTAACAATTCATGTATCATACATGGGTTTATAGTATATAAATTCATGTGTACCAAACCAGACATGCGACTGTTCAATCTGCAACTCACGTATGGGTGGAAAAAATCCCAAAAAAGGTCAAAAACTGCCTTATGAAGGCAGGGGAGGTGTTCTATCATACTAAGAAGTTGTTCCTAAGTGGCAAGAAAGACCTGAAACCAATGCAAAATACTGAAAGAAAGACAAAGAAACCCCAAATAGACAAGGCTCTCCCCAACAGAGTTGCCAGTTCTGTTGTAAAGGAAAGTTTCCTATGGCTAGGGTTTAAGAGGCCATCAACGTACTGAGGTTGAAAGGTGGATGAAAATGGTTTTGCAAATATATATAAAAAATATTCAGAGATTAAAATGGTTCATACCTTAGCCAAACGAAGGTTGATCCAAGTATCCCTTCAATCCTCTTCTTGCTCCTCTTGCTCCAAGAGACCTACAAAACGAATTATACCTTCCTCAAACCATTATGACCACGTATAAAGCAATGATAGTCAAAAAAATAAAAGAAATTATTCTGATTAACATAAGCATATGATCATAAACAAAGATTCAATCACACATTGAACAATAATTTGGGAAGAAGAAGGACATCACATCTTTATTAATCTTTAAAACAACTACATACCTTCTCTTCAAGTTCAGCACCTCATGAAACCTTGATTTGGTTTTGTTGCTTCTCTTCTCCAAGGAACTCAGCCTCCAAGCTCTGCAACACAAGGAGAAAGCTTCTAGGGAAAAGGTGTGGGCAAAAAGAGCTCCAAATCCTCCAGCATAACAATGCAAAGATTCAAGTCTCCTCTCATGGACCTCCCTACCTCTATTTATATGCTTTATGAAGAGTTAGAGTCGAAGACAAAGTAGTTACGACTGAAGGAGTCAGTTGCATAACTACCCAAACTACCAGAATTTAAAAATACATATTTTCTTGACATTTTCAGGAGGCGTACATGGGTTGCAAAGACAACAGTCGCATACACGAGGAGGTATACGTGGGTTACAATGCAGAAAGTTGCGTATTTAAGGCGTATGCAAGTATTATATATAGCAAGTCGCATATGTACCCGGTTTTCCTTAAGGAAACTCACATACACATCAAAAAAACTCATTTTTAGGGTACTTGTGGGCATTTTTCAGACTTTTGTGTCTTCTGGAAATTTTTAGATAACAGAAATATATTTCCAACGATGCATAGATGAGGTCAAAGGGAGTTACAGAACTAAAGATATGGGTCCTCCAAGTTAGGTGTTTTTTCAGTGACTTTCATGAAGTGTCGTCATGGAAGTGTCGACATGCGACAAAAACATAGGAAAGTGATCACAGGTAGAGATGTGTTATTTTGAGCTATAACGGATGCCCCCTAATGTATGAGGTTAGAGGGGAAGATGATAGCCAAAATTCATTATAAAGCAAACAACTGAGTATGGAGAGAGTAGAGAATCCAAGATCGAAAGGCTCGAACAAAGGTACCTGAAAGAGAGATAAATGTCAGACAAAAACTGATCTCTGGGACATACAAGTCCATATACAAATCATCGCCATAAATATACAGGCAGATCCAACATTTGTATAACTGATAAAACTATCATGGTCACTCAATATGCAAAAATGCCTCATATCAAATCTAAAGGAGGCATGGCCACAAATGAACAAAGTGGATCCATGCTCAATAATCGATCATGGCCACAAGAATACAAGTTGGATCTATGTCTCAACAAAATATCATATGTTCCCATTCTATTGTGACTCCTTCTGTCGATTCTATCGCAACTCCTTCTACAGTCTCAAAGTAGTCAAAAGAAGCTTATATTCCCGCTTGGGCAGAGAACTCTTTATATTCATATGACTGCTTAGACATTATTTTTCCTTCGGATGAAGGAATTTTGGAAGCTATGAGTAGGCGAGATAAGATTTGTGAAGACCTTCACCACAAGTCTTACTTTCTTCCATAGTTGAGCAGAATTGAAAACCAAGAAAACCATGTGAGACTAGTGGAGGGTGTTGATTCATTGATTAATCATTTACCAAAGGAGGAAATATTTGATGAGGGGAATATGGAAAATATCTTTGTTACCAGTCCAATAAACATATCTGCAAACCCTAATGTTGTATAAAATGTGCATATTGGTGCAAACTGCTCTCCAGAGGAGATTTCTATATATACTGCCTTGTTTAAGGAATTTTGCAACATGTTTTCCTAGTCATATGAGGAGATGCCATGCATAGATCCATATATTGTAGAACATGAAATCCATACCTACCCCAATGCTAAACCTACTCGACAAAATATTTGACCTGTTAATCCTTGAAAAGTGGTAGCCATCAAGGATGAGGTGGAGAAATTGTTGAAAGAAGGGTTTATTTACCCAATTACTCTGATGAAATGGGTATCCACTCCCATTCCTGTTGATAAAAACAAGGGACCATACGCGTGTGCACTGATTTCCATGACCTTAATAAAGCATGTCTCAAGGACAACTATCCCATGTCCTTCATTGATCAGATCATTGATGCTTGTGTGCGTAGCAAAGTATTTTCGTTTATGGATGGCTTTTCTGTGTATAATCAAATCCAAATTAATCCAAAATACCAGCATAAAAAAAATTATTTGTCCTTGGGGTACCTTTGCATACAATAAAATGCCCTTTGGTTTAAAAAAATTTGGAGCTACCTTTCAGTGGGAAACGAACTTTTCTTTCCACAACATCAAGAATATTGTCGAGTCGTACTTGGATGATCTACCTTCCCATTCTCACAAGAGGAGGGACCATCCAGATCACCTTCCATGATTTTTGAACGATGTAGACATTATAAGATTACGATTGAATCCCCACAAGTGTGTTTTCTGCATTGATTCAGGGAAGCTACTAGGGTTTATCATGTCAAACAAAGGAATACAAGTGGATCCTTTGAAAGTTGAGGCTATTGTAAATATTCCTCCTCCTAGTTCCATCAGGAAACTTCAGAGCCTAGAAGGGAAATCTAATTTTCTTCAGCGTTTTATAGTCAATTATGCCAATATAACTAAAGGTTTCATGTGCTTGCTTAAGTAGGACACCCCATTTCTATGGGATGAAACTGCACAACTTGCATTCGAGGCATTGAAAAAGGATTTACTGTCAACTCCTTTATTACGTCTACTAGATTACTCTAAAGATTTTATATTGTATCTGACTACGTCAGAGTCGACTATCATGGTAGTATTGGTTCGGGAGGGCGACAAGCTCCAAGAGTATGTTGTCTATTATCTCAATCGTGTATTAGCTAGTCTGGAACTCAGATACTGCCATGTCGAGAAATTAGCATTAGAAGTTGTCTATTCTATTAAGAAGCTGCGCCACTACATTTTACTAAGGACAACCACAGTGGTGGAAGATGTAAATCCTTTTCAATATGTTTTGTCCTGACACATAATCGAGGGAAAATTCAACAAGTGGATAGTCATTCTCTAAGAGTTTGACTTGGATTTCCAATATGCCAAATCCAAAAAATTGTTAGTTTTTGCAGAGCTAATCTCATAATATCCTATAGAAAATAATGTAGTGGTGGAAGATGACTCATTCCCAGATGAGTATATCTTTCTAATTTCCACCTCTAATCCCTGGTACAAAGATATCCTTGTATATCTCTGAACTTTGAAGTGTCTTGCGTCCTTCTCATGGGAAGAGTGATGTAAATTGTGTGTGAATGAAAAAAACTACCTGATTATTGGTGATACTTTATATTGAAGGGGGGTAGATTCTATTTTGTGTTGGTTCCTCACCCACGAGGAGGCTAAGTGTGTCCTAAATGAATCCCATAACGGAGCATGTGGGGGTCATTTATCTGGGTTAACAACGGCCCATAATATTTTGCGTGCTAGTTATTTCTATCCCACGATCTTCAAAGATTATGTGGATGCTGTGAAGCACTGTAATCCGTGTCATCTCTATACTAGGAAAATGTGGTCGCGTCCTACTCTATTGTTTCCCATCATTGCGGTACGACCCTTCACTAAGTGGGGGGTGAATTATGTGACGTGCAACCCATCTTGTTTTGGGGGGAACAAATACATCATTGTTGTTGTGGACTACTTCACAAAGTGGGAAGAGGCAATGTCTACCTTCAAAGAATACGGTGAAACGACAGCTTACTTCGTATTTAACCAAATCATTACTCGTTTTAGTATACGAAAGGAGATTGTCACTAACCATGGAATTCACTTTGAGACAAGTATGATGACCAAGCTGACTACTATGCAAGGGTTCAATCAATATCACTCATCTTCCTTATACCCTCAAGCGAATGGACAAGTAGAGGCAGTTAAAAAAACCTTGAAAACCATTCTAAAGCGTACCATTAACACAAGCCGGTCAAATTGGGACATCATGCTATATCATGCACTTTGGGCATATCAGACTAATGTTAAGACTGCTACTAGTTTTTCACCTTTCCAGCTCATTCATGGGGTGGAAGCAGTCACACAAGTCAAATGCGAGATTATGTCTCTTAAAATAGATATTCATGTACTTCCTGACACTACAGAACTAGAAGAGCATTTTCTTCACTTAGAAAATATGGATGAATGACGTAGAGATGCGTTGATGGAAAATGAAGCTCACAAGAATAGGGTAAAGAATCAATATGGAAAATCAGTTAAGCTGAGATGTTTCTCTGAATGGGAACTTGTTTTGCTCTGGGATCAAGATAAAGAGCCCCTGGGTGTAGGAAAATTCAAGTCTATGTGGTTAGGTCCCTACGTCATGTCAAAGGTTTTGAAAAAGGGAGGTATGAATTGACTTATTATGATGAAAATAAGTTTCCTAAGCCTAGAAATGGGATCTACCTGAATAAGTACTACGCTTAGGCATGGTGCTTGTTCTTGTATTTTTATTATATGTATTTGTATGTACAATAGTTAGCTGGTTAGTGTTTTTTATACAATCTGTTGGTTGTTACAGATGTCAGCTGAGTGGTTCGTAGTTTTTGTGGATGGTTCTAGCCACCATACTTGTAACCTGGCTTCAGCTGCTTGGGTTATCTATTCACCCTCGGGACAGCTAGTTGCCTTCGGTGGCACTTTCTTACGTCCTACTACTAATAATGTAGCTGAGTATAGGGAAATTATTGAGTTGTTATGGGATGTTTAACTGTGTGTAATTACCCATTTGGAGGTCATACTTGACTCTCAACTCATGGTTTCCCAACTCAATGGATATTATCATTTGTGAAACCCTACTTTGCTACGTCATTTTTTGTGTGTAAGATTACTTGAAAGAAACTTTGAATACATTTCATTTAATCATATTTCAAGGAATGAAAATACAATTAAGGATTCTTATGTCAATTATATATTAGACTGACACTTAACACACATGTTGTAAATTAAATATAACAAATGCATTTGAAACACATGTAAATAACCAGAAAAACATATATATATGTAAAATATGTCCATAGATATATCAAGTTTTTGATATGTTGATCCTGTCATAACTGTATAAATATAGAAAAAATAGATTGTAATCCATATATATGCCTATAGATCTAAGCATGTTCCTTAGCGTCCTCATTTTCAGTTGCCTCCTTAGCCTCCCTGTAATGAATAATGGCCCTAGCTACCCTTCTAAGAAGGCGTATCCAGGTCATCGGAATCCCTACTACAAACTCTGGCATAATGATTGGGATCCTCTCTATCCACATGGTAGGGACACCTTGGGTTAGCCTGGCCATCTTCCCCTTGATAACTCATAATATGCTCTGGACCCCAACCTATGTGGGCCGCACAAAGGTCCTAGGATTCCCATCGGGGCATACAGGTCTGACATCTACATTCAAAAACATTTAAAAAGGATCAAAAAAAATTTACATATGTATATACATAACTTTATGATTAAAACTCATAAAATCAAATAACATAAAAATATAAAAATATTTATCTCACCCCATGCCTCCCTGTTCGAGTCATTTACCCAACATGCACACTTATTTGGTCAATTTCATCCTATTTACCCACTATCCTCAGTTTAATTGACTTACTTGGCATCAGATGAGAACACTATGACATCAACATGAGCATAGTCACACCCTCCTTCAGACAAGGAGGCCAACTAATCCTTCTCCTTCATTTGGGGAGGCTAACTGGGCTTCCTCCTTCAAACAGGGAGCAATTCTGAGGTGATCTGAGTGTCATACATGCACCTAATTGCTAACTAATTGTTGTTTCACCTAATAATCAGTTCAAATGAGTTGTAAAGGCACTTCTATTCATTATTGGATTTTTTTTCCAATATTTATGAACTAGAGACAACTAGGGCACCTCCAACCACTTTTGATGACAAGTGGAACTTCAGTTAACTCCATCAGAGACACTTGGAGTTATGGATGTGCTACTTCCTTGAGTTGGACATGCAGTTACATGTGATGATTCACTTTCAGTCAGACTCATTCATCTATTGTACTCTGATTCAGTTATGACTTAGTGTGAGAGTCAGTTATGGATCAGATTAGTGGTTAACTAAGTGTGTCGATTGTGGCTGACATTCAGTTAAGCTACACCCATTCATGCCATTCGAATGACCTCCTTGAGTATTCAAATTTTCTTGGCATTCATGCACTCTGCATGACATTGTATTGTACTATCATTCCATTATTGATTATACAGGGTCTGCAAACTCTTATTGCAGTACCGTTACACCATTTTCATGTCTAATTTGTCCTGAATCACTTGTAGACTGTGTTTAGTCCCTAGATTACTATGACAGAATTAATATGGTATCAGATCTCATAGCGGGATGAAGCTCATTCTCTTCAAAAACATGGTTTTTGACGGATCTTGCATGAAAAATTGAGCAAAAGCTCAAATTCCAGCACTACACCAGAGGTAGAAGGTTTACCACTTAATACCCCAATTCAAGGAATTGTTGATCAAGATTGCTTGATCAATTATGCTGGGTGTGATGAAAACCTGAAATGTACAGGATGTTCGACCTTAAGGTGACTTTATTGTGTTGATTTGTAGGTTTTACAGGTTCACTGCATTCGCTACAACAATTTGATATGGCTTCTTCCATAGACATTTTGACTCCTTTCAATTATCACCAATGGAAAGGAGACATGGAGATCCAGCTACGTGCCAGAGGACTCTGCCGGGTCACTATAGATATAGAAGAAGGGCCTAACGATGTTGTGGACAAGGCTATATTTTGGAACAAGATGGATGAAGCCTATGGTTTCTTGTGTCTCTCTATCTCCAAGGATCTTCTATTCCACTTCTTGGGATTGAAGACTCCAAAAGAGATTCGGGACCACCTTGCCTCCCTGTATGGAAAACATGATGATTTGAGGGTTTATCATCTTGAAAACAAGTTGATTTCCCTTCAGCTTGGCAATTTCGAGACCCTTAATGAATTTTTCACAAAATTCAAGCATCTAGTCCTTCTATTGAAACAGTGTGAGGTGAGGAAGGAGTATGATCACCTCATCCTTGCCATTCTCTCAAAAATTGGAGCTGACTATTCAGTATTTGTTTCTACTTTCTGTGCTGGGAATCTCACAACCCCATGATAGAATATGCCTACACTCAATTCCTTCATTGAGTCCCTAACAAAAGATCATGATAAGCTTGTTCATATGGGGATCATCAGATCCTCCCGTGATCAAGCACTTCTTGCCTTGGGGCCCAAGGATCCGAAGGGTAAAGGAAAGCAGTAGAAGAATACAAAAACTAAATTCAAAGCTCCAAAGCCTAAAGTTCAAAATCAGCAGCATGAAGATCCTTTCAGCTCGAAGAAACACAAGAACAAAGGAAACCATGGGAAAGAGAAATTAGTCAAGTGTTCATACTACGAGAAGGGCTTCCACCCTGAACATGCTTGCATGAAAAAGAAACTTGATGAAGCTACTTCTCTCCTCGAGCGAAATAACATGAATCTTCCAGAAATCTTTCAAAGGAAAGACAATCAAGATCAGGAATACTATCAAGAAAGGGGACATGCTCTCATGGAAAGCACCCCGAAGTCCAAAGCTCTCGTCATAGACTTTAGAGCTTCGAATCACATGATGGAAAGCAGAGATTCCTTATCTTCCTTGGACACCAAAAAAATCATTCCAATCCACATGGGAGATGACTCTACCATAATTTCAAAAGGACAAGGTACAGTAAATCTTGAGAATGGTATTTTTCCAATTTTCTGTATGTACCATCTCTTGCCTCAAACCTCCTGAGTGTCTATAAAATGACCCATATTGGAGTGCCTAAGAGAGTATCATTCAGCTTAGATGATGTAGAAATTATTGAACTTGCATCAGGGAAACTTATGGAAAAAGGCTCGGTTAACCCAAAAAATCCATCAATGACCTCTACATGACCTTCACTACCCTCATTTGAGCGCCACACCCTTGCAAAGGCTCAAAAACATGAAAAAGGGCTTAAAACGCCCTAAAAAGAGCCAAAATAGCTCTCATAAGGGCTAAAAACTCCAAAAAGGGGCTAAAACCACTTAAAATCCCCAAAGGAGCTAAGAATTGGGCGAAAGGGGCTTAAAGCCCAAAAAAGGGGCTAAAGCCCTAACCAAGGGCTTAAAACCCTAAAACCTCAAATAAAAACTATAAATAGAGGGGTAGGGGTCACTCTCAAAACACTCCTTCTCTCCCTATCGTTATGTTTCCCATGTGAGTGCCTTGAGACCCTTTTCCTCTCAAGTCATTCACCCCCTCTCCTCCATAGCTCCACAAGCCAAGACTCCATCCCATAGAGAGGTACTTCCAAAGCTAGGGAATGGTGGCCCATTTCCACAAAAGGGGCTAAAGGTATAACCATTTATTTCTGTCAATAGTTTAGTTTTATGGCTTATTTTATTTGCAGGTTTATGTTCTAATAGTTTTCTGCAGGTTCTCCTATGACTTCTTATAGCCATGTTTCAGTTTTCTAACAAGTTTACTGCAGGGTTTCATGGCTCAAAGCTGACATTTCTTTGTAGGGTTTTATTTCACCCACAGGAACCCTACCCTTCTGTCTTATAGATGGAAGGTATTTTTTCCTGCCTATAGCTAGGGAGAAAACCCTACTACAGATTTGGCGACCATACCAGGTCGATCCCACATGATCCCTGGGTTGTTTTTCAAGTTCTTCAGTTTTCATTTTTGTTTTCTTAACCTAGTTTCAATTTATGTTAAATATAGCTTATATCTTTGTCTTTCTGTATTTACGTTCACAGTCGAGCCTCCTTAAGGCCAAACATAGCTCGTTTGGCCACAGTACAAGTTACTGTCGGCCGTTCCCAGCTCAAGTTTTAATTTTTTCCATTTTTTGGGCCAGGTCACTTATTCAACCCTGAAAGGTGTGACTTTCCTCTCAGGAGCCATATCACTCCTATTTTCAATTTCTGAGCGACCCCCTCACCTGATTTTGGGAAAAATTAGCGACCCCCTTGCTACATTTGCCCCGAAAAGGGCAATCTGTCTCTCATATTCGGTTTTTTAAGCTGTTTGGACTGTCAGTGCAGCTCAGCTGCCTTCGTCCACAACTTGTTTTCATATGCATACAATCTGTGTAAATTAATGATATATTTAATTGGTTATTGATATAATGAATATGTTTTAAGGCTTGGATAAATTACTGTAGGTTAAACTTCAGCTTTTAAATAAGCATTGGAAATTAACCCCTTTCCTAGCCATTCCTCCTCTACCCAATCATCCCCCTTTGGGGTATTCTGAGATAATATTAAGGGTAAAGATCATATAGTAATAGGCACTTCATCTGTGATTGCTTTAGACCACTAAAAACGGGTGACTTGGAAGGTAGAGAGGGTGGTAGGCCCGGGGGGCCTCACTGCGTTCGTGTCCTCCCTATTGACCGACCCTGCACTCAGAGAGTGACCTGAGGATCTACGAATGGGCTTAGTCCCATTATGTTGAGAGCTCAGCACTCTTTCCTAGTCAAAGAGGAATACAGCTGTAAGGTAGTCACCTAGTAATTCTACCATAGTTCATAGTTCAGGTTCATTAGTGGCATATTTCAAATTTTCTATTAAAAATTTATTGGTTTCATAATAGGTTACCCATGTTGTAAGTTCTATAACAAACCAGAAAGTATCTGTGAAATATTCATAAACCATAAAATCAGTTACCAAATGAATTAAAAAAAATAATACACAATATTTCATACAATGGACATGCACAAAACCATACCAAGTAAGATAACCAAAATCAGTTCATGACACTGAGCCAGCCATTAAAATCTATTAATTTACACTAATTCAAATACTTGCAGTCTTTGAGGACATAAGTCCTTGACTACCTTAACTGTGGGAAGTACTTGGGCTCAGTCCTGATACTCATTGTGAGGAGTACCACAAGAACCCCAAAGTAGCTAGCCGCTGAGAGGAATTGCCAAGCGAAACGGGAAACAACCCCTACCGATTGACTAGCACTCCCGTGAGGAAAAATCCAAGCCTTGTCTCCTAGTAGTCTTGGTGGCAAAGTGACCACCTGAAATCCAACAGGAAGCCACTGATACCAAGTTCCAGAATGTCACTACCATATTTCACCACCTGATCTACCAACCAGACACAATTGATCCCCCATGTTCTTCTTCACGCCTAAGAGGCGATCCACCACAGTTCAAGTCCTTGAACCAACACCATCGAGACCATTCTCGATGACCCTCTACACCATAAAAAGGCCACACAGCCTCTGACTCTGACTCAGAATCATATCAATCTTAGCCAGACTTACACACTGCACCATCTAGCCCCATGGCTGGTGCAAACTCAGATCCACTTTTTGGCTTGATGATTGGTAGTGGACCCATGTCCATACCTCACACCACCACCAACACCATTGCAAGTAGTCCTAGTACTGCCATGCAGACTGTCCTAACTCAGCTTCCTCCACCTGCACCCACTAGTTATACTATTCAACCTATCATACATGGGGTAGTGCTACTTCCGCTCACATTGTCCCTCCTCTCATACCAGGGGGGCAGTGGCCTTTCCACTCACACTATCCCACTTACCATACCTAGGGGCAGTGGCCCATCCATAACTGTGCCACAAGTACCCCCAGTCATGCAGGTACATCATATTCCTGTAAACCCTACCACCATTGCTGGTCCATCACACATGAACCTTGGGTCAAACCTTCCTTTCATGGCACACCTCAACCTGCCTAACTTGGCTAGGTTAACCAATGACCCCATCTGTCATCAAACCTTTTGGCCTCCCATGCCAACCAAGCTCCCCTCAAACATTCCTAAGTTTGAAGGGAAGGTAGGGAAGTGCCCCCAAAACTATATCATGACATTTCACCTGTGATGCTCATCAAACAACATCATAGATGATTTGATCAGACTCACAATGTTCCAATGCACCCTTATAGGTGCTGCAGCCAAGTGGTACATTGAGCTACCACAAGCCAAGTACCCAGACGTCAACCCCTTGGCCTTTATGTTCCTGCAGTATTTCTAGCTCCCCTCCAGATATGATGGAGTGGAAATCTTGTTATCTTGCCACCAAAACACTGTGACCCACATCATCGACCACATCCACAAGTGGAGGCAACATCGCAGCTTATGCAAGATCAAGCTTGATGATATGATCTTCCTGGACTGGTTCTTGAAAAAATTGTTTCCACCTATAGCCAAGGACGTCACCTCTGAATGTCCCCAAATAGAGGAAGAGTCCATCTTGAAGGACCAATAGTTTGATCTCATTTACACATAGTCTAGATACCTCTACACCATCATTCCAAACACTCCCTATGCAGGCACCTCCTACCGGGATGCATCAGGGGCATCTCATGTCGTAGATGGCATCATAGGTTCTGTCTCCCATCAATCACAGTACCACCCAAAACCACCTACGATGCCAACACAACCAAGCAATACCCCTAGTGTTTCCTACCCAAACCAAGCTCCTGACTATGCAAGAATGATGTCCCAGTTCAGAGCTACAACCTCTTATACACAACCTGTGCCACAACAGCAGACCCATGCACCTACTTGGTCGACACAGCAATATGTAGGACACATGCCCACGTTTGTAGCACCCCCAGCCCCCCAAGTATACTATGCACCACCAGTTCAAGCCACTCAAACCCCCACCCCAGTTCCACCTGCTCCTTTGGGACAAGTGTTTGCACAGCAAAACCATCCCACCCAACCAACCCCTAATAACCAACAAGGGAAAGCCAGAAACAATCGAGCAAGGAATCAAGGCAACAACCAACTGCAAGGAGGTGGTCAACAACCAAATCCTGCCAACAACGTCGGGGAAAATTGGCCAGCTCAAAATTCCTAGCAACCAAACCAACCTAGATGCAACGCTTCATTACGCACGAATCAACCGTGCAAACTATGCGAGGTCTACAGGAACTATACACATGAGTTCCCCTTCATGGGTCGCGCTAAGCAAGCCATTCATAATGAAGTTCAGCATGCTACCAATATGGAAGCCCCATCTCAACCCAACCTAGCACCACCGGGACCTCCACCCATGGTGCTCCAAAACCCATTACCAGTCCAAGGACTAGTAGCAACTACACCTGCTCCCCAACCTAATCCCACCGCCCCAGCCACACCTCCGACAACAGAAATAGGTGTCCACCACTTGCTAGCCTTAACAACCAAAGAGGTCAATTTATAGACCAAATGAAATCATTACAAAACTAACACTGAACCCACTGACCCATTAGCGGCATCCACATCCAAACAACCAATACACCTCTTCATTTACCCCCTTTTCCCCCACGCACCCCCATACAGAGGGTTTCCAACAACGTTACAGCTAGAGATTTTGTAAGCTACGGCATCGTGGATGACTTGGCCCAAACACCTATGGCTATGTCCACTCTTGAGGTACTTAAAACATGCCCAATGCAAAGGAAAGCTCTACTATCCGCCCTCGGTGCTGTAGACCCCTCTGACTCCAAGTTGATCACATTCGACACAGAGGACAGAGAATCACAGATGCCATCAACCATTGCCTTCCAAATCCTGGTATCCATTCAAAATTTGGTCATGCACCGGTGCATCGTGGTTGAGGGGGCATCCATGTGTGTTATGTCAATCTTAGTCTAGCAGAAGCTTGGGTCCCCAATTCTACAAACCATCTGCTACTACTCTGCAGGCTTATGATGGCCAACCCACTAAATCCCAAGGTATTCTTCCACATGTCCCCATCACGTTAGCTGGGAAAATAGTATTGATTGACATAGAGGTTGTCAATGCTCAGTTGGACTATAATCTTCTCCTTGGGAAAATTTATATGTATGCCATGAGAGCCGTAGCATCAACTTTTTTCTGTCTCATGATGTTCCCTCATGACGGGAAAATTGTGACTATGGATCAACTAAATTACCATGATCCGCAGGGGCCAACTACACCAACCAATGTCATCCCCACTGTGGATACTTCCTTCGAAAATGCAGCCACTCCTTCATTGTTAGCTATAGGTACCGGGTTGTTCCCTGATACGACCATGACAACTTCCTTCTCGTTCTTACCTCCCCCATCGGCAACAGGAGAAACTGTGGATTTGTGCATGCTCTCATCCAACACTGCTACACCTAAACTCCACCCATAGCTGTAGCACCAACCACATTTGCAGCTCCATCTACAGCCACAGCACCAACTATAGTCACAGCTCCATCCTTAGTCATAGCTCCATCCACAGTCGCAGCTGCAACCACATCCAGAGCCGCAACCTCAGTTACCAAGGAAACATTGGGTTTCATTCCCAATCAACATGATCCTTTTCCTTTTCCTTTTCCTTTTCCTTTTCCTTTTCCTACCATCCAAGATCGTGAGTAAGTCTGTCTTGGAAATCCGCAATTTACAGGATTTCACACTGGGAGTTCCTGTGTGGTAGCTTGAACCACCTACACTACCTCTAAGGCCCCAACTCCTATCCCGCCAATTGATATGATGTTTCACCTACCTCCGGGTCCATCAAAGACTCCTCCCGTCTCCAGGCCTACCCCTCTTCCTCCAATAGAGACTGGAGGCAAGGCCACCAAAGCCACAACCAACACCATTTACATGATCTCTAGCACCAGTTTCCCTTATGTCTCGTTGGTTGTGGAAGATCCACCTAATCTATCCTGGCAACACTTACAGGATGACAAAGAGATCTGTAAGACCACCTCTGGTTTTACCCCATTCCCTTTAAACCATAGTGTGGAATCGGTTCTTCCCATAAAAGACTAGATTCTGTCACCTCGCCTTGCCAATGACCTTCATCTTGGCAAGGTGGAATACCTCTTTGCTGACTCAAATGGTTACCTCTTGAATAATACACGTAACGGGATCTACCTCAAGAGATTCTATGCCTAATACCACCACTATGAGTCCCTTATAGCGTATTTTTTTCTTTTTTGTTTTGCAACACTTTTACCATAAATCAGATACACCCTCTAATAATAGCTCTACACATGAAGGTATCCCACTGGAGGGTGCAGTACCACATCTGCACATGCACATAGTTTGTCTCACGTATGATCTAGCTACCACCATGATAGCATACCATCAGGTCCCTAGACCTGTCCTGGAAGCCCAATCAATTTGCATACCATCGTGTGAATCGAACATTGTACATTGAGCTAGCTCCATACCCATAAGCCCCCATTTGGGTAATTTTTCCCCTATGCATCATGGCACTAGGGGCAGCACCACTAGCTTCCGATCCAAGTCATCTGAAGTCTATTTGAAACACCCTTTACACCTCTAGACTAAGAATTTCATCCTCTATCTTTCAATGAGACCATCGTCTCATATTTAATAAGTAATTTTCGAGGACACTTCCCAAGAGTTACCTCATTTTACGAACCATATTGTGATATAAGTGTCTCTATACCTGTACTTGCATCACACCTGCCTACCGCAATTCATGAGGGATCCTGGACCATCTCCCGAAAGGCACATCATTTTACTATTTCAGCATATAACTAACAAATCTGTCCATCGTAGCTTACATGGGTTCCTGGACCATTTCCTGGAGGGTGGATCATTTCTTTCACATACATTTGGCACATAATTGTCTCTGGACTTGCACTCACATCATATGTGGTCCAGTTCATCCACCACAACTCACACAAGACTCTCCTGAACTTTGTCCGAGAGCCACCTCAGTTTGCATGCCTCTACCACACCGACTCACGTGCCTTTGTAGCGATCTATCCCATGCATATACAGGCATGTTCAAGAGCCACCTGCTCCATCCATACTACATGGATGACCTTTGGACCACTGTCCATTGTACCTACATGGGGGCACCATCAGTACCCCCTCGATCAGTTGACCATACTGGAGTTTTTGTTAAGCTCTTTTCTGACTCCTAAAAGAATGAAAATATTGCCGAGCACAACTGCTTCCTTTCTCGCTCATTAAAGTATAAGAAAGGGTGTCTACATCGTCTCATTTATCTCCTTTTGTGGACTATGTAGACTACCATTTGAAAAGGACCACCTTGGCACATTCAAGATAAGACCATTACCCTCTGCATCCTTTTATGATTTCTTAGGTAGAGGGGCCGAACTTTATGAAAAAGCTCACCATGGGTTGTCGTTAAGCTCTTTTCCAGCCTTCTCATCAAGAAAATATCGTCGAGCAAACTTGGTTCCATTCATGCTTGTAAAAGTATTTGAATGACCGTCTAGTCAATACAGGTTTAACCTTTTTTGGCCTGATTGGGCTACCAATGGTAAAGAATTCTCCCATCCCCGAAAGGATGGGAAATCTCTCCTATGTACACTTTAACCTTTTTCGGGCGTAGGAGACTTTCAACGAAAAAGAGACCCCACTGGAGTCTTCTTCATGCTTTCAGACTCTCTAAAATTGAAAGCACCATCAAGCATTCACTTTCTTGGGCTCGATAAAAATCCACAAGATCGTACCACAACGGTGTCTTTAGACACCACCCCATATATAACAGTTTGGCAGCATTCCCACTTTGGGTCGCCTTTGTTCAGAGTACTTTGCGATGTGTCTTCCTTGGATCCCTTCAATACCAAAAGTGTCTACCTCCCCCAAGTATTTCCCATCTACAGTTACATTCCCGGTATCACAGCTATGATCCCTTTCCCATGAGTCAGTTTCATTTGCTGTCTGGTCTGCCCTGCCATCATACTCTGAACAAAGCAATTTTGAGTCCCCTGTGATTCCCTTCCCCTTTTCAACTCCTTCCCCCCTCGCATTCAGTGGGTTAGTCCTCAGATTGTCTCACATATTTTGATTATCCCCCTCATGCTTATGGTCAAGGAAACACCATTACCTTGGCGATTTGCAGGTCTCCCTCTATCGACGACAACACATATATTCCAGAGGAAAGATCCAGAGGTCCCTGTATCCTAGTTTCATTAACCTCATTGATGAGTTCCTTGAACCACTTGAGAGGAGTCCTTAGTGCCTCTCGGGATGGTTGTGTCTCACGTGCTCGACTCCAACTACATCATCACACCACTGAGATTTGTACAAGGTATTGGTCCGTGTAGTATTTGGTCGAAGACCCTAGATGTCACCTAACTCTAACACATTGATGAGTCTATTGAGGGACCCAAACAGGTTCATGTCCCTTATGATTTTTGGGTTGTGCTGGAGATAGTGTTCAAAAGCCCCAATAGTTCTTCTATATAGATTTATGATTGATACAACATATTGGTACCATAGAGACTCTGACTCTTCATTAGTGGGTCCCTACAACCATGTACCGTTCTAGATCCAGGAGACCATCAGTCATGAAGACATAGAATTCCATGAGAATGCCATGGGTCCAATGTAGCAATTCTTCAAATCAGTATTGTATCCAACCTCTTATCAAGGAAACCACTATTGTAACAATAGTTGTACACGATCGGCTCTTGCATTATAGAGCTTAGATCACATTATTCTTTTGACATCGTTATGAGCATTGGGATGCCCGCCTCATCCATATACATGTCATACATTATTTGTATCTCACTGATTAATGGGAGCCATATTAATACAAAAACCAAAAGCCACCATGCCTCATCCCAGGAAGCACTACCTCTCCCCAGAAAATCCTATGATGTCCATCAGCCATACGATGAGCTCCTTCCCTCACACATCAGGAGGCAATATGTTAACCCAAAAAATCCCTCAGTGAGCTCTACATGACCTTCACTACCCTCATTTGACCCCCACACCTTTGCAAAGGCTCAAAAACATGAAAAAGGGCTTAAAAACCCCTAAAAAGAGCCAAAATAGCTCTCATAGGGGCTAAAAACTCCAAAAAGGGGGTAAAACCTGTCAAAGGAGCTTCAAATCCCCAAAGGAGCTAAGAATTGGGAGAAAGGGGCTTAAAGCCCAACAGGGGGGCTAAATCCCTAACCAAGGGCTTAAAACCCTAAAACCTCAAAGAAAAATATAAATAGAGGGGTGGGGGTAACTCTCAAAACACTCATCTCCCTATCGTTATGCTGCCCGTGTGAGTGCCTTGAGACCCTTTGCCTCTCAAGTTATTCACCCCCTATCCTCCATAGCTCCACAAGCCAAGACTCCATCCCATAGAGAGGTGCTTCCAAAGCTAGGGCATGGTGGCCCATTTCCACAAAAGGGGCTGAAGGTATAACCATTTATTTCTATCAATAGTTTAGTTTTATGGATTATTTTGTTTGTGGGTTTGTGTTCTAATAGTTTGTTGTAGGTTCTCCTCTAACTTCTTGTAGCCATCTTTCAGTTTTCAAACAAGTTTCCTCCAGGGTTTCATGGCTCAAAGCTGACATTTCTTTGTAGGGTTTTATTTCACCCATATGAACCCTACCCTTTCGTCGTATAGATGGAAGGTAGTTGTTCCTGCCTGTAGCTAGGGAGAAAACCCTACTACAGGCTCTGCAAATCATCATGCAAAAGCCTATGAGTTTTCCCATTTTGTGGAGGATGCAAAGCCCACAGCTCTTCTGACTCATGGAAATGAGGTCAGCATACTATGGCATGAGAGATTTGGCCATCTAAACTTCAAATACTTGCAGCAATTACAGAAAAAATCCATGGTTGAAGGCCTCCCGGTCATCAAAGCTACCACCGGAATTTGCAAAGGCTGTATTTTGGGCAATCATCCTGAGCATAAGTTTGATCGGGGGAAGGCAAGCTGAGCATCAGAATATTGGGGCTGATTCATTCTAATATCAGCGGACCAATGCCCACCACATACTTGGATGGATCTCGGTATGTTCTCACTTTCATAGATTTTTTTTCTAGATATACATGGGCCTTCATCAAGAAAAAGTCAGAAGTCTTAGAAAAATTCATTGAATTGAAAGCATTGCTTGAGAATGCATCTAAGAAAAAGATCAAATATTTGAGATCTAATAATGGAGGGGAATATGTTAGTAATGATTTTCTGCAACTATGTTTCTACAGTGGCATTCAGATCCAACATTCAGTTCCCTACACCCCCCCAGCATAACGGTGTAGCGGAGAGAAAGAACCACTCTCTTAAGGAGATGACCACATGCATGCTTGAAGCCAAGAGCTTGGATACAAATTTATGGGCTGAGGCCATGAATGTTTTTGTATACATTCAATATAGAGTGCCTCACTTATCTGTGAAAGGGAAGACCCCTTTCAAATCCTACTTTGGACACAAGTCGGATGTGTCGAATTTCAGGGTGTTTGGGTCTGCTGCATGGGCCTGGATTCCGCATGATAAGAGGAAATATTTGAAACCGCAAAGTATTGAATTCCTGTTTATTGGATATCCAGAATAATATAAAGGATTCAAGCTGCTGAATATCAAAACAAAATAAATTTTCATTGAAAGAAGTGTCTGGTTCGATGAGCCTCTTCAAGAGGTAGAACTAGTGAAGGAGAAAACTGTTGATTTTCCTTCCTATTCTGCTGAATATCTGGATGATGCAATTGGGGGTAATGACTCTTATTTTGAACCTCCAATATCTGATATCAGTGAACAGAAAACATCAGATCCAGAATCAGATCCTAAAGTGCAAACACATCTCCCAACTTGGACCAAGCAGACACTTTCTTCCTCTGGTGAAAACATTCGAAATCTCGATGATCCAAGAAGAACCCGGTCTGATTTCCAAAGAGCAGGTATTGCGCTCTCTTGTCATGATTATTTTATGTCCAAAACTTGTTATTTAATGATAATTTCAGATCCTAATTCTTACTGCCATGCTCGAAAAGATCCGATATGGTAAGCTTCCATGGACGAAGAGTTTGATTCTCTTCGGGAAAATGCCACTTGGGAGCTAGTTTCTCTTCCACTTGGGAGGAAATTAGTTCAATGCAAGTGGGTGTTTCATACAAAGGTTTCTACTGATGGAAAAACCTACAAATATAAGGCAAGGCTGGTAGAAAAATGGTTCTCCCAGGTCCAAGGAGTGGACTACCATGAGACCTTTGCACCGGTTGCAAAAATGGACTCCATCCGCCTAGTTTTGGCAATTGCGGCATCCAAGCACTGGGAAGTGCATCATATGCATGTTAAGAGTGCCTTTCTGCATGGAGATCTTCATGAGGAGATATACATGAATCAGCCCAAGGGCTACAGTTCATATCCATCTTTGGTTTTCAAACTAAAGAAGTCACTATATGGGCTAAAACAGGCCCCAAGATCATGGTATTCCAAGATGGATGCCTTCCTTCTTTCGCAAAACTTTCAAAGGTGTAAATCTGATCCGAATGTTTATATACAGAAGTATGATGGTTTTTTACTTATCATTGTTTTATATGTTGATGATATCTTGATTATTGGTAGCCTTGCTTCAATTTCATTCATTAAAACTTCCCTCCATGATGCATTTGAGATGAGCAATTTGGGGCTCTTGAAGGAATTTTCGGGGCTTGAAATTGCACAAAATTTTGATGGGATAATGGTCATTGGGTATAAATACATATCAGACTTTTTAGTTAATTTTAACATGGCTGAATGTAAGGCTTCTCCATTCCATTTCCTTTCAAGGATCATCCTCGAAGAAGGAAAAATCACTCCACCCATGGATTGCACAATCTACCGCCAACTGATTGGTAGCTTGCTTTACTTGACACATTCTTGGCATGATATATATTATGCAGTGAATGCTGTATCAAGATACATGCAGCAGACTCATGGTCTTCATTGGAAGGCATCCAAGAGGATCCTCCAGTATATCCAGGGCACCAGTACCTACGACATTCACTATGCTATAGACTTTGAGCTAGAGTTGGTTGGTTACACAGATTCAGATTGGGCAGGAGATTCTATTAATCAGAAGTATACTTCTAGATATGTATTCATGTTTGGTAATGCACCCATTTTCTATTCTAGAAAAAAGTAGGCCGTCATTTCATTGTCTTCAGTAGAGGCTGAGTACATAGGAACGGTGAATGCTTGCATCCAAGTTGTTTGGTTGCAAGCCATTCTTTCATAGTTTGATTTTGGTAGTGCTTTGTCTACTATCATATTTTGTGACAATCAAAGTGCTATTAAGATCTCCACAGATCCAGTTACCAAGAAGAGGACCAAACATGTATAGATACACATGCACTACATCAGAGAGTTAGTGCATGACAGGACCATTGTTCTGCAGTACTTCCCTACTAATGAGCAGATTGCAGACATCTTCACCAAGAACTTTTCAGAGAATAATTTCACTTACCTTCGTTCATTGTTGGGGGTGATTTCATCATGGTGATCAGATTACTTCTCCAATGTTCAGCTTGAGGGGGGGTGGTTTCCCATTGGTTTTTCCCTCTTTCCTTGCTTAGATTTATTTTTTAGCACTGTTTGAGTTAATTTTTTGTACAGGGTGACCTATGGCCTTTGTTGTCGGGGCCCTATAATTTCATGCATTTTATTTTTACTCCTCCTAAGTATAGCATAAGGGGGGGTGTTGGAGTCATTTACCCAACATGCACACTTATTTGGTCAATTTTGGCCTATTTACCCACTATCCTAATTTTAATTGACTTACTTGGCATCAGATGAGCACACTCATGCCATCCTTCAGTTAAGGAGGCCAACTAAGCCTTATCCTTCATTTGGGGAGGCTAACTGGGCTTCCTCCTTCAAACAGGGAGCAATTTTGGGGTGATCTAAGTGTCATAAATGCACCTAATTGCTAACTAATTTTTATTTCACCTAGAAATCAGTTAAATTGAGTTGTAAAGGCACCTCCATTCATTATTTGATTATTTTTTTCCAATATTTATGAATTGCAGACAACTAGGGCACCTCCAACCACTTCTGATGACAAGTGGCACTTCAAAGAACTCCATCGAAGCTACTTGGAGTTATGGATGCGCTACCTCCTTGAGTTAGACATGAAATTACATGTGATGAGTCACTTTCAGTTAGACCCAGTCATCTATTGCACTCTGATTCAGTTAGGACTTAGTGTGAGAGTCAGTTATGGATCAGATTAGTGTTTAACTAAGTTTGCCGATTGTGGCTGGCAATCAATTAAGCTACACCCATCCATGCAATTCGAATGACCTACTTGAGTATTCGAATTGTCTTGACATTCATGCATTTTGCATGACATTGTATTGTACTATCATTCCATTATTGATTATACAGGGTCTGCAAACTCCTATTGCAGTACCGTTACACCATTTTCATGTCTAATTTGTCCTGAATCACTTGTAGATTGTGTTTAGTCCCTATATTACTGTGACAGAATTAATATGGTATCAAAGCTCACGGCGGGATGAAGCTCATTATCTTATGACAAATATGTCAATTCAACCATTATGGTTTACTCATTTTATTGAAATTCTATTGGTTCTTGAATTCCAGCTCAGAAAATTTATTGTTGGCGCGTTTTCTTATAAGGCCCATTTTAGACCCCAAATTTCCTCTAATGCACCATTTTCATGTCTAATTTGTCTTGAATCACTTGTAGACTATGTTTAGTCCCTAGATTACTGTGACAGAATTAATACTCCCCTGGTGGGAGGACGAGATCATTGTCTCCTTGGAAGTCCAATCCTACGTATGGGAATTGCTCGAGAGCGTTCCTTTCCCACCAAATATAGAAATCATCATCATAAACACTTTGGATTGAATCTCTACCACATTGACGGAGAAATACGTCTCCCCATCTAGTAATTCTAGGTTGGCGAGCAAAGGGCAGTGGTAGTGCTACTGCAGGGCTGAGATTAGGAACTCTCAAAGAAGAAGAAGAAGGCCACCAATATAATTACATAAACAAAGTTATTTCTTCACCCTCTTTTGTAATCAGACAATTGTTTTCTCATTATCAATATCATACCTGAACACCAATCAAATGATATACCTTTCATGCATTCCACTGCAACTCGCATTTGAGTCTGAGTGGCCAAGTGCAATGAAGAAGAGCTGACAATCCTTGTCACCATGCTTACCATCAATTGTAATGAAAATCTAGTTATTTGAGTTATTGAGACACATGTACCCTTCTTCTATGTACCTGGTGGGAAGCAAGTATCAATGTAGTCCTAAACACTTATAGGGTCACCACCCCTACCATCACCCTCAAGGTTTATGGGCATGCCTCTGTGGGAAAGGCCTGTAATGAAATAAATTCCCTCTACTATAATAGCCAAGATCTCTCCTTGTAGATAAAAAATACCAAGGTCATGTTACCAATAGTTGATAAGAGTCTCTAGCAGATGGAAATTGACCCTCATGTTGGATGTGCAATAGAATTTCAATAAGCCACATTGTTGCAAAGCTTGCAAAGTTGGCGCATCCCGCATTTCCTCTCAATCCATATCTTCATGCTCTTCTTCTCTCCACTCCAAAATAATTTTGTACCTGTCCAATGACCATTTTCAATCATTAGAACCCATCCATTTCTTTTTATTTTGGCCATGTTTTAATTTTTTACAAGTCGCACAACATACGCAATTGTGCTTTCAGCACAGCATGGATCATCCACGTGTTTCTTCACAGCAACTCACATATAAAAAGTGTATACGCTACTACTATAACAACAGACCCGCCTATGTTGCTTAACTATTTATGGATTACACAAAATCATAAAATTTAACTCTAAAATTAAAAATGGAGTGGATAGAAAGAAGGAGAAAGGAGAGATAACCAACCTGCAACTTGCGGAATTGGATTTGGTCTAGCAGTTTTCCCTCGGTGATCAACTAAAGTTGGGAGGTAAAAATTGCCAAATTTAGTAATTTTCCAAATGGTATGTCTATTTTGGGTTTTTGAACTATTTATAGAAGAAGAAAAACTTGACCCATTTTCTAAAGTTTAAAATCATTTTTTAATGTATGGACTAATAGCATGGTTTTTTGCTAATTGCAGTAGGTCTGGGATCATTAAAAAGTTGTTTTTCGTCGCATATAGGGTAAGATTTGGCCATTATTGTTGATATTGAACTTATACCTTATACGATGTTAAACCTTGGGATCACTTTTTCATCCATGGTCTATGGTTTTAAACCACTTTTACCTCGTATACATCATTTTTCCTCCCTGGATAGGGCCTCCTTCTCATGCGTACCCTAGTTAGAACACTTTATCATCTTTTTGGTACCCCTGTCGTAGTTGTGTCAAGTTTGTGGGATCCTTCTTAGTAGTTTTTCATGAAAAAATGAGCCTTCATTTTGCATCTTTTTATGATCTATCTATGTTTATAAGGCTCGCACCCTTATGGAGTTTCTTTAGGCCCTAGTCTAACTCCTCAAAACAGACTAGACTGCCAAGTAAAATTGTTCATTCAGTATAGTTAAGAATAAGTGAACAGGCATCTACATTGGTGGTAAGTTATCTCTTTCTCGGACCATGTAGATTATTTATGCGAAAGGAATACTCTCTTTTCTGTGGAATTGAGAAGAGTATTTTCAGGCATAGGTTTATCACTTTTTCGGACTTGAGGGACTAAACTTACGGAAAAGGAACATCCGGTATAAGCTTATTTTTCTCTTTTTCATGCTCTAGACCTAAACATGAAAAATATTCTGAGTGTACTTTATGTCTTTGTCATGCTCACAAAACCTAAAGAACAAAGCATCAAGTTCAGTACTATAAGCCCCATTTCTCGTAATCAAATGGATCTTTCCAAGTGATCTTTCCTTCCTTTACACTCGTTAAACTCTGGCTATCTACCGCTTATGAAGGTGCATCGATCTAGCATTAGTTTACCCCTTTTTAGGACCTTGTCAACTAAGTACGAAAAAGGTATACCTTAGTCCTCCGAGATCTAAGAGAGTTCTTCGGTGGATTGTTTTATACTTTTATGGCTTGAGGAGACGAAAAGAACCCCTCTAGAGTCTTCTTCGGAGTTTTCAGACTCTCAAAATATGAAAAAACCAACGAGCATGTACTAGTTCGAGCTCGTAAAATCCATGAATTGGTGAACTATCAAGCATTATTCTCTCCCCTCTTCAAGCTTACAAAAAATGAAGAGAGACTCGAGTTGACTTTCTTGGACTCGTTAAAATTTAATAGGAAAGATAAGGAATAATTACTCTCTTTAGGTTATAAACAGTGGCAACATGTCCTCCTTGAACAAATTACTCTGAACCTTCTGATACTCATGTTTCAGTCTACACTTCCAGCTCATCTATTACTTCGATTTTTTACTCCTCCACTTATCCTTTATACATGGGGAATATTATCATGTCTCCTACATGACAGACAAGTCTAGTTGTCCTATCTGCAAGTCAAAAGCTACCTTGGGTCATCTTTGTGTCATTGCTCACTGTTCAAGGATCTGTACCTTCATATGATTATTATCCTGATTCCCATCGTTATCCTCTTTGAGAATTCCTCGTGTCTACCTTCCCACATCTAGTTTACTAGTCACTCTTGTGATTTGTTGAAGGATTCATTGTATTCCTCCTCACATCACAGTTTCTCATCAACATCTACTAAAGACGAAGACCTAGAGTTTTGACAATGGTACGTTAGGATTCACTACCCTTATTGGTGAACTCCTTTTCTTTAGTTGTCAGTATCACTCATTTTCTGACATTCTGTTGAGTTCCTTCCATGTTTGACTTCAACACATCTATTCGCATCGTAGGGATTGTATTGGTTCCTTTGGATTTGGACGAAGACCTTAGGTTCACCTCTATAACCTAAGTTGTGCAAGATTGTGCTATCTTCAACTACATTTCTTCCATATTTTTTAAGACTCATCATTGTATATTGTAGCTTTGATCCACCTTAGTAATATACGTGGTATTGTTACCCGTATCATATGATGTATCAAATATTGTAATGGAGCTAGTGTTATGCTTTATTGAACATGGCATCCTCAGATATGATTTTGTATATGACTTTGATATTTATTTGTTTCAGGTACCACCCTGCTACCTTGGTAACTGAGTTCTCCAATATTAAAATATTGTAATGTGTTTTGCCCATCGCTTCCCTCTGACCTCACACATTAGGGGGCATCTGTTATCATGTAAAATGTCACTTCTCCGTACGAGTCCTGACACCTAATGTGTCAATACACAAAAGGACAAAATGGATTGAAGTATCCAAAACACTATATATGGGCATGACCTTTGATGCATCATTCCCTTACCAGCTTAACCTATTTTTTGTATGGCTATTAAGGATAATACATGACTATTATCATTGCAACCCGCATATCATACATGAGTATTTACATTGCAACTCGCGTATACATCATTAGGGCTTGCACCCATGGGTTTTCCCTTAAGCGGGTCGTGTATCATACGTGGCCTGACAATATTAATAGTCATGTATGCCTTAATCCAAAGTTAAAAAATTTAAACACGTTTAGTCGAGTATAGTTGGGGCCTTAATCATAAATATCCCAACTTCCCCAACCATCTCAACCTTCGTAACCTCTCTCTTTCCTCATGTATAAATAGAGGGTAGGGGTTGAGTCCAAACAATAATTAATTAGAGAGAAAAGTTATGCTGGTGGTTTGTTTTTAGATATCTTGGAGCAGCATAACTCAGTGTCCTTGGTTAGTAGAGGATCCCTTGTCTCAGATGTTGGGTTGTAATCTCACCTCACTTGTTTATCAATAAAGAGAGTCCTTCTAATTTTGTTTCTTTGCAATCTTATATATTGTGATTTATGAATTGTCTTATTGTTTCATTATAAGCGTGTTATTTCATTAACCACTCATATAATATATAAGATATTGCAGGAAATATCTTTCCCTTTGCAGGTCCCTGGAAGTTGTGGAAGCAATTTGAAGAGAAGAAAATATAGGATCGACCGTCATAAATAAGGTATGCCTAATTTCTTCCTATTTCTATTTTAAATTCTAAAATGGCTAACTGTCTGCAAGTTAACTTAGTACGTTGGTAGCCTAGGTTATAAGGGTGTGTTTTCCTAAACAACACTTACCCACCTCAGAGGTTGACACCTCAACAACTGGAGGAAATAATAATAAAAAATTCTATGATTTAATTGTGATAGCAAGTATAGTAAGGGACATAAGTCTAGAGAAAAGAAATTATTCTACATAGATTGTGAAGAGGAAGAACCAAAAGAACATGAACCATCGCAAGTTGAAAAAATACAAGTGGTTAATCCCACCATATCTTGTCATGCATTGGTTTGAATTAGCACTCCTCAAACTCTCAAGATCAAAGGATATATCAAAAAGGAAAAGGTAATAGTGTTTATTGATTCTGGTAGTACCCTTAATTTCATTCACTATAAATTAGCCAAAGGTCTCAATTGCTTTGTATATCCTACACCAAAATTTCAAGTAATGATTGCAGGTTGAGGAACTATCAATTGTTCAGGGAAATGCCATAATATCAATGCTACTATGGGGTAAAATATATTTAATAGTCCAATTATTTATATCCCAATGGGGGGTGTTGATGTTATCTTAGGGGTTCTATGGTTACAATCATTGGTAAAAATGGATTTTAATTTTCATAATCGTTTTATGATTTTTTCCTGGGATGGAAAGGAATTTGAGTTAAATGGCATCACTGGGAAACCAAGCAAGGTGATCAACTCTATTGGTATGGAAACATTGTTAAAAAAAAGGACAACAAAGTGTAATTGCATAGCTATGCTCACTAAATATTCAAACATCTAAGGCACCTATTTCTTTAGATATCCAAAGGGCCCTTAATAATAATTCCAAGGTATTTGAAGACATTACAAAAATCCTTCCGCCTATTCGATATTTGTACTATGATATTCACTTAATTCTAGGAATTTTTCCTTCTAACATTAGACCTTGTAGATACCCCTATGGTGAGAAGAATGAAATGGAGCACATGGTTGAAAAAATGTTAGGGGATGGCATAATTAGTCCTAGCCAATTTCTTAATCAGAACCAGTGGTAATGGTACACAGGAAGTATGGCTGATATTACAGAGATCTTTCTCACCCTTTTAATGCAAGTACAGTAGGTGTGACCTTCATTGAAACAGTGCAAAATTTACATGGAAACCCGAAGATTATTGTAAGCAATATATATCCAATTTTCACTGGAAAATTTTGGACTGGATTATCTTCTTGTTTGGGTACCCATTTGGCTCATGGTTCATCTTATCATCCTCAATCTAATGGTAAAACTGAGATAGTGAACAAATGTTTGGAAGGTTATATTCATTGCTTTGCAGCTAATAACAAACACAATGGGTGAAATGGTTGTCTTTTGCATAATGGTGGTACAATAATTATTTTCATACATCATCAAAAATGTCTATGTGTATGGCACTTCATGGGTACCAGCCTCCATCAATCACATCTCCCTTAAAGGAAAATATAAAGTTAAAGCTTTGACAGATTGCATAGAGCGCTAGCAAGAAGTTATCCAAATACTAAAGGACAACTTGGCTACATCAAAAAACAAGATGAAACAATAGGCAGATCAACATCAAAGTGAAAGGAGTTTTGAAGAAGGAAATTTCATTTGGGAACTTGAAAAAACACTGAAAGAAGGACCAAACAGTTATGAAATCAAGATATTACTGAGTACCTTATTAAGTGGAAGAACTTACCAGTTGCAAATTCATCATGGGAAGAAGATTCCTTCATACATATGCATCCAAAAATAACCAAGCATTGAGGAAAACACTTGTCTAAAGGGAAGAGGCATGTTAATCCCTAATTGTTGGGCACATTCCCCCTATTTTTGGCACATTATATTAGTCATGATGTTGGCTTTGGTCTATTAATGGTAATTTTCATTATTATTATTATTATTAAATTAGTTATGTCGGCTTGGGTCCGTTAGTTGTAATTGTACCTCTTTGTCTCCTATATATATGAAGGAGACCTTTTCATTTAAATCGTGGCATCTTGTCTTGTCTTATGTACTCATTGCATCGTATAAGAATGTTTCATCCTCAAAGAGACTTGCTATTCATCTCTTTTCTTCATTACTTAAGAATGTTTCATCCTCAAAGAGACTTTCTGTCATCTCTTTTCTTCATTACTAAGGCATGGATTACTCTTTTTGGTCTCTTTATGCTCTTTTCATGCTCTTTTGGGGAATTTATTGCTTAACTTAATGACTTTCAATGTGTAGTGTACATCATTTATCGATGATAGTATTAGGATTAGTATTTTTCAAAGTATATTGACATGGGTAGATACAAAGTGGTACATTAAATTTCCATTGGATTTATTCCAAATTTTCAATGATATTGCTATGACTTTCCTTAACCATTTCTAGCTACCAATCCACTGTAAGACATACGTTAAACTCGTGACATCATTCATACATGATAAGTATACTCATATCAATCTCTAACCATATCCATGATTAGAGGAGGAGACATCACTTGATAAAAACTCAAATTCATGATGTGTTCTTAACGGATTGGTTTATTAAGTCGCTATAGATTTTCATAGCAAAGGATGAAGCTCTTTATGGGGTAACATAAAGGAATAGGCCATCATTAAGGCCCAATAACTAAAATTTATGTATTCAAATTATATAATGTTTTATGAAATACTTCCCACTTCTCCTAGAACAGGCATTGATTTGACCAAACCAACACCTAGACTACACATCGCTGGTGTGATTGGCTCACTAAAAATGTTGCAGCTAGTCAAGGTGCTAACCAAATGGGAGAAATTTCTTTGAATGCACCTATAACTACTTAGAACAATCCTAAAAACCCAAATCCAAACCTACCTTCCAACATTATTCCAATATAGATGACTAATTCTAAAGGAAACCAACATCCTTAGGGGTAGAAAAACAAGATTAAAAATAATGGGAACAAAAGGAGTAACAACGCAGGAAAAAACAATATTAACAACAACAATGTTGGTGGGGGTAAAAAGGAGAAAAAGAAGGCGAATTTCCCATGAAATCTATGCACCAATTATCACCTGACTTACATATGCACCAAATTGGAGGTTTTCCAATGATTGTTGGAACAACAAGAAGCTGCCAAGAAACCTATTGTACTAACTAACTCGCTACCTTTGCAACAACAACAAATGGTGGGTACTAATAATCCAAAACCTATACCTCTACAAGGGTGAAACTAGGGTGCCTCCTTGTAACTATCATGTCCCCAAAATTTTAATTTTAATCCTTTGTTTAAGTTAATTAAATTTTATACTATAGTTATTTTCTATAATTTAATTAGAGCTTAAAAGGATAAGGCATGGTCTTAATTGTAATATTTATTTAATTAAAAAAAATTATGAGTTGTCAATAGATTGGGGGGAGAATAGGGTGCAATGGATGAGGATAATGGATATGAGTTGTCTCCGTAGAAAAGGTTGGACAAAAAGCATCCAAAAGCAGGAAAAGCAGTAGAAAAGCAATAAAGATAGGATTTTCATGATTTTGAGAGAAGGCTCAAGGAATATTAGTAAAAGAAGGAAATCAATATAAAATCCTTAGGAAATATCTATATGATAATTTTATACAAGGAGGTATAATTCATGAACATAAGTGGGTCCAAATTAAAATCAAAATGCCAAAAGAATAAAGTTGAGCAAAGCAGAAAAGTAGCAAAGCAAGGAAAAAGAAGGCAAAATCTATATGAACAAGATTAGTTAATGAGGTCACCCTGGTTGAGGCATATGGACCACATTCAATGTATATGGAATCCAATTCATTCTATATAATAAGGAAGTTTCACTACTCTCACAACTTTTGACCTTTTTTTATTTTTCTTGAGAGATTGCTTCTCTAAGCTTTGGAGATGTACCCTTAGCCAACTATGGGAGATGTGCCCCATAGTAATTATTCTAGTATTATTCCATGATTCAACTGTAGCCTATGCAGACATTAGATTCTTATTTGTAGGTCTTGAAGGAATCTCCAGTGAAAAACAAGTCCCTTTTGTAGATATTGGAAGCCTTCCATTCGAATTCCAAAGGATTCTCGGTCTTTTCTACATGTAGTGATGTTTTGTGTCGGAGGATGCTATCTATGAGCTTCCTGTGAGATGAATTTTGGATTCCATTGATTATAGTTGATGTAATAATGTATTTATGAATTTATTCCAACACTTCAAATTAGTAAGGTTGTGCTTCATATGAATTTCTGACACGTTGTCTAGATTTTGATGGAAATATTACTAGTTTTCGGTATTGCTTTGATTAGCCATCTTCGATCAAACCAAATCAATCCCTTTATGTTATGGCTGTTAATTAACATGTTAATTAATACCTTCCATTCTTGAAATTGATAAATCATGACCTTCATACTGTGTTTGGGAAGCACGGAAGTGAAGCTTGTTGTGAAGTATCAGAGGGTAGTATTGCTTATGCGACCTCTTAGGCTTGCCAAATGGAATGGAAATTCCAAAAGATATATTATTTATTAATTTGATAATTTTTACAAGGCGTAAAATTAGTATTTATACAAATCAAGGGTCACCATTAAATTATGTGACCTGTCAAGCCGTTAATTAATAAATAACAAATTACTAAGTAAGTTACTAAGCTATTTAGTTTTATTACAAGTCATTCCTCTCTAGAATACTTCATCCACGAAGTATTGGTAAGGATGGGTGGTGCAAATGAAAATATTCATTCTTCCATGTAGCTTCATCATCTGGTAATTTTCTCCTTCTTGATAAGATATTCATTGACTAATCTGGAGCGAAGTGTTTTGGTTTTAATTCCCAAAATGCATTCTGGTTCCAGCACTAATTTTCCTTCATCATGTAACATAGGCAATTCAGTTTGTATGTGAGTCGTTGAGCCCAATTTCATCTTTAGGCATGACACATGGAATATGTTGTATTTTTTATTTATATGGGATGTCTAGAGCATAGGCCACTTATCCCACTCGCTTTCGAACTTCATAGGGGCCATAGAACTTGGGTGCAAGTTTATGATTTTTGGAATTTTTAGTGAAGTTTGTTTGTATAGTTGAAGGCGAAAAAACACCCAATCGCACACCTCAAATTCTTGATCAGTTATTCTTGATTTTTCTTGTTGTTTCATGCAGTTTCTTGCTTGTTCAAGATGGTTCTTCAAGATGCGGATGTCCTCATCAGACGTCGCTAGGAAATCTCTTGCTGCTGGAAATTTGAAATTGTTGATGACATATGATCTTGTTGTAGGAGGTCGATACCCATATAAGGATTCAAAAGGTGACATTTTTGTTAATGTATGATATGTACTATTATACCACCATTCTGCAAGGTGTATCCATTGTACCTATTTAGTTTGTCGGTCGTTCAAAAAATTCCTCAGGCATCCTTCAAGGAATTTGTTTACTACTTCAGTTTGTCCATCTTTCTATGGGTGGTATGAGGTACTCATAGATAATGAAGTCCCAACTTAGTAGAACAGTTCTTTCCAGAATTTGTTGGTAAATTTGGGGTCCCTAACACTAACAATAACCTTGGGAAACCCATGGAGCTTAAATATATTCTTTACTTAACCACATGCGACTTGGATTTCTTTTGCTTTGGATGAAATACTAATGAAATGAACATATTTTGTCAATCTGTCAACAAATACAAATATACTATCCTTTCCTTCTAATGTAGGAAGGTCGATGATAAAATCCATGGATACCTTAAACCATTTTTGGGATGTAATAGGAAGGGGTTGTAGGAGACCTAGAGGAGCCATCATTTTGAACTTCTTCCTTTGACAAGTATCACATTCAGCTACATAATCCTAGATATTAGTCTTCATTCCCTTCCAAAAGAAGGATTGTGGGTATTGTTGTATGTTTTAAAGAAACCAACATAGCCTGATGTTGGGGAGTCATGGTTCTCTTTTAAGTCTTGAGTTTTGAATTTTGATGAACTAGGTAAATATATTCTTTGTTTGTACCATAGTATGTCTTTTTCCCATGAAATCCTCTTATACCCAGAAATCCTCTTAACGATGTAATTGACTTGGGGGATGGCCACTCTGTGATCGCCATAATTTTTTTGCGATCGACCCTAATGTCATCGAATGAAACAATGTGCCCCAAAAATTCTATTTATTTTTCCCTGAAACTACATTTTGATTTACTAGCATAAAATTTGTTTTCTTCTAGAATATTCAATATTGTTTCTACATTCTTGAGGTGTGAGTTCCAATTTTTACTATAAATAAGGATATCATCAAAAAACACTAACACTAACTTCCTTAGGTAAGGGAGAAATAAGTCATTCATTACCACTTGAAATGTTGTTGGAGCATTGGATAATCCAAATGGCATCACTCGAAATTCATATAAACCTTCGTGGGTGCAAAAAGTTGTTTTGGGGACATCTTCTTCTCGAATATAGATTTGGTTACTATGTTTAATGCTCGATAATCAATGCAAAGTCTATACGATCCATATTTTTTTCCTAACGAGTATGACTAGTGTATACAAAGGACTCTTACTATGTGTGATTATTCCAGCGTCTAATAGTTCCTACACCAAACGTTCAATCTCTTATTTGTTCCTATGAGATTGTGTGTATGATTTTTTTCTAATTGGAGTTGATCATGGCATCAACTCGATGATGTGATCCCTAGAATGTGGGGGAGGGATACCAAGAGGATGTTTTTGGAAGATGTCACTATGTTCCCCCTGGAGTTGTTCTAATTCACGTGGGTCAATATTTTGTCTTTCGTCAGATGTTCTTTCCATAACATAGCAGTGTAAGAAGAAGGATTGAGCTCCCCTTTTTATTGGATGAGACAATTTGAGGAGGGGGGCAGTTAATATTGTAAAGCTTATATTTCCTCCTGTTTTCATAAAACCTTATAAATTGTTCTCGTAAGTTTAATCTGAGTATCCCTAGCATTTCCAACCATTGTGCACCTAAAACAATGTCAACCCCTCAGATTTCCATAGCATTCATTGGTGATATTAGCTTGTAGTCCTTTATAGCTAGTTCTACTCTATGGCATTTACTGTCAGTGTGGTGTGGTCTTATTTCTTAGTATCAATACTTGGAAGCTAGCAGTAGAGTAGATGAATATGTTTAAATGTTTTGCTACCCTAAAGTCTATGAAGTTTTGTGTACTCCCACTACCGACCAACACCGTCACCTTAGTTTTTTTATATGGGCAAACAGTTTCAGGGTTTGAGGTTGATAAATACCTATCATTGCAACCACTGAGAGCGTTGGTGTGATGTCAGCCTCCTCTTTTCCAGTGTCACCGCTATCCGACTTTGTGTTGGAGGAAGGTGTGTTGCTTGATTCTTCATCAATACCATCACATGTATTACTTTTTTCACACAAGAATAGATTCTTATTTTTACACTTATGTCCAAGATTCCAATTAGGGGCATTACACTTACGGCATGGATTGTCATCCTTTTTCCCATTTGCTTCTAGGTGGATTGGTATATAAACCGATGAACATTGTGATTTTTTTTTTCTTCAATTAATTTTTCTTTTTTGCGGGCTTATTCCAAGTGTTTGACATCTAATCATTTTTTCTCACTTTGAATACTATGTTTTATCTCACCAATGGCAATTTGCAGGAGTCATTCTTCAGTTATCTCTTGGACGTAAGTGGCCAGGACCAATATATTGCTAAAATATTCATCCACGATTCCTTCTTTTTGTAAACAAGTGAGCTTGTTGTAGATTTCAGCTTCTTCCATGTCTTGAAATTGTTTAAAGAAATTTTTCTTCAAGGTGTCCTAGTCGCTAACTAGTCTTCCTCCATTCATTGTTGAGTCCCACCATAAGAACTAGTCACAAGCGGTTTTATCCATGTACATTGCTAAAACATTCAATTTGTCGTCATCGCCATAAATATTGTACATTTAAAAATATTTTTTTTATTTTGTTGATCCATTGAATCCTGTCTCGATTATTTTCACCATCGAACCTTGGCAAATCGATCTTGACCTTGTAACGAAGTTGTGGGTTGGGAATGTATGTAAGTTATTGCCTCCTTTAACTTGGTCTCCCAGTGAGAGAATTTGTAGCTTTAGGTCACAAATGTCCTCATCTTTTTGCTCAAGCTTTGTCAGTATCTTTTGAACTGGATCATCTTCTGACTTTATGGATGCATCCTTGTTCTATGGAGGCTTTCTCTCTATATTTATTGTATTCATGTTGCTAATTTTGGATTGGGGATAGGTTAACTATTAAATATTTAATTACAATAATAATTATTATTAATATTATTATTATATGCAAAAAAACTTTCATAACTCTCAAAAAGATTTAAAAAAATATTTAATATTAAAATAATAATAATAAATATTATTATTATTATTATTAATATTTAATATTGTATATTTTCTAGGGTGAAGAGGCAATGAAGAGGGACGCAGTGGAAGCAGGAGAGGAGTGGATGCAAGGAAGATATGGGAGAGAAGTGAATGGGCCTGTGTGGAGAATGAATAACGCAGAGATGGAGATCATTGAGCTCTGATACCAACTTGGAATGGAAATTCCAAAATATATATTTTATCTATTGATTTGATGCTTTTTACAAGGAGTGTAATGTGGCTTTATACAAATCAAGGGTCACCATTAAATGATGTGACATATCAAGTCGTTAATTAATAAATAAAAAATTACTAACTATGTTACTAAAATATTTAGTTTTATTACACAAACTTGTCCTAAACCTGTTCAAATGCATTTATATTGATATATAACAGTGATTAGGAGTTTTGCAAGCTTCCCTAAGTCAAATTCCCTCACCACTGGTTTTTAGTAAGTTTCAAGCAAAGGTTATAGTTTGCATATGTTGGGGTCCCCAAGAGCCTTGCAGTAGAATTTAGCCTCATTAATATTTGAAATATAACTTGGTCCCAGTACATTGTGCAAAGAATCCTAAGTGGGAACAACCCTTTTTCCTTTCATGGTTTGAAATTACCTTTTTGATCCTTTGTTCAAGTGACCAATACAAACCCCTTTGCCTTCACTGCTTGTTATGAATTTTTTTAGAGAAGTGAGTTACTAACCAATCTAATATGATTGGTTCATTACATGCAACAATACAACAAAACCTAATGTTTTCATGTGTGAAAGAGAGATCGATGTCCATAGTAGAACTCGCATTATGACACAACTACATCTGGTTCCAAAGGGAAAGAACTTTTTAAATAAAAAAACAATTAATCCTTTGCATATAGAGAAACCAATGAATGACACAAATCCTAAGATGATGAAATTGGTTTTAAAAAGAGCACATACAATCTAAATGTATGCACTTTCCAAAACTATGGAACAATTGAAGATCTGGTGCAATCTCCCTATGTAATTTCCATCTTAGAAGTCCTCCAAAGTTTCCCTACACAACAAAATACTCTGCTCTTGACAATAGGAGATTTATATCCTTTTGATATTCAATTAATGACATTTTATCTGGAAAAATGGAAACCTAGTTTACCTCAACATGCCACATTTCATATCCAAGTATTGACCAAAAGATATAACATATTTTGAACTATTGTGGATGAGGGGGCATCTGCATGCATTATGTCCTTATCGTGTTAAAGATATATTGGCTCACCTGGAATTGATCCATATGAAACTATGCTAAAAGATTTAGACATAAACTTGTTCCAAACTCATATAATTATCCCTACTCTCCCATTGGAGTAAGGGGAGGAAATAATGAATGTGGAGGTAGAAGTTTCCAATGCTCCACTAGATTGGACTGATGCCATGATGGGTGTGGTCTCTTCAATTATTCAAGTGATCAAATATTCTGACAAAGTTAATATTTTCACCATTGATCAGTTATCATTATGAAAGGAATGAGTCCACTCGAAACAATGGGATGAATGCCCCATAGTTGGTGTTGGTAACAGATAGGTACCATGAAAATGTTAAGTTTCTGGTAGTGCACATAATGGTTTCATCATAAGCACTCAAATGAATTGGCAAGAGCTGAATGATAAAGTAATCCTGCAGGTGTTGGAGTAAGCTTATGTACAAAGACAGAAATTTTTTAACCAAGTCTTATTGTTGATTCTCTATTCAAAATCGCAGGCTAGTATTTCTAGATCTAGGAAAGCTGATAAAAATGTGTAGAAAAGGCTAAAAATGGCAGTGTAAACAATTGCAAAGGGTATATTAATGATGGTACCAGTTCATTACAGTGACATTTTTTCATGTTAACTGGAGCCACCTTTCCAGCAACCTGTTTTTCTTGTACATTTTTGGCAAATTGGTTGAGGAGGAGGAAGGAGTTTTTTCACTATGGCTTTCCTACTTGGTTATAGGAGCTGGAGCAAATATTGTTTCATGGCTCATTCTTCCTAGAAAAATAGTGTCTATTGGAGCATATGGTGCTGTCTTTTGATTATTTATGTTAGTGTGCTTCTCAAGATCAGGTGGGATTGAAGAAATATTCGAAGTTCTTATACTTGACCAGTTCATTATTGAAAAATTAATAGATGCAGCCCAAGCTTCAACACAATTTGTGGGTGCAGAATTTGCCGAAAGAAAATGAGGATTTTGCTTTTTCGAAAGAACTCCCTATCCACAGCAATCCTATCTCTCTCTGAGAATGGGGAACTTTAGAGAATTCATGTGAGGTCGTTGAAAATAGAAGCATGTGAGACATAGAGCAGTCAAAGATAGTGAGGATTCCAAGTATTATAGTCATGACAAGTGTTGATTTCCAAATGCACTCAGAAGATTGCCAGGTGGTGAGAATATACAACATAAAATATATTTTAAACATCATTCATGGAAGTTTTTTTATGCCACTAAGATACAGTTATAAGATGCCGAGAGTTAAAACGAAGGTGCTCCCAAAGTAAAATTTTGCAAGGTGAAGAATGACAAGCACAGACATCAATAAAGTGCTTATTATCAAAGTGTCCAAAATGCCTAAGATTGAGTTGTATTCATTCACAACCTTCAATGCATTTAGTATTGGGAAATTCAACTTGTAACAAATAGAAGCACCCTATACTACATTGGCGTTGTCTAAAGGTCATACGTGTTCATCATTTCATCAGTCATTGCCATCGAAATTCAATTTCTTGGTAAAAATTAGTGTGTATCCTCTATAATTGACCTCTTGATATGGTTTCAACACTTCAGAGTTGTGGGCATGGTTTACATTGACAATATTGATGGAGTGAAATTGAAGCAATAGCCAATGGAAAGAATTCAAGGCTCTTACAGGTGATAAGGAAAATCATGATCGTGGTTATGATAGTGGAAGAATTGGGAAGCGGACATTAAGTGTCAAAGGAGCTAATCCACTGCTTAACAAATTGAAGCTTCTTTGGAAGAGCAGTCATTATGAATTTGTGTTCTAAGTATTTCAATAAGCTCAATGCTACTTAACTATCTTTTTTCTCCTCATTCAAGAGAAACTGTGAAGGAATATATCAAGGCATGAAGATAAGAAATGCATAGGTGGAAGAGTACATTTTAAAAGAGATATTTTGGGTCAATTAATTCGATCACTTCCATATTTGAACGTAGAGGATCAGCATCAAGATCATTTCTATATTTCCAGAGGATCCGTAGTCAAATGTTAGCTAGAATGCAGGGTACCCGATGAACATGTGGCAGCTAGGAGAATTTACCAAAGAAGCATATCCATAAATCTTGGCTCGTCTTCTTGGATTCAACGGGTGTCTCTTATCAGTTATAAGATTTCATATGGAGGTTATCTTTAGGATCAGTTGACATCAAATGAAAAATGGCAGAAGTTATTTACTTTTATTGACCTATATATACTTTTTTATGTTTTGGAGAAAGGGGAAGAGGTTCCAACAAAGGAGCTATGAGTCATTTTGAGGGTCGAGTTTACCAATATGAAACTTCTTTTGAAGCTTTGTGGGTATATTTGGGGACTTTATGGAGGATGATAAATATTAAATGAGCCACTCTGGTTTTCTATCAATACAAATATTATCCAATGTTTTTTATACTTCTGTCATGATTCTTATGAAATTTAGTGTTTCTGATGCGAGTTTCTCATTACAGATGTGTGTGTTTGTATTTATTAAATTGAGCACATAGATATGTGGACAAACACACAACTCACAGGATAGTTCACATAATTTACTCAGTTATTGAAGAATGAAACAATGCAAAAATGGCTTGCAGCTATGAAGGCTTTTCATTAATTAAAGAGTAATTAGATAATAATTACAATGAAGCACAATGGCTTAAATAGCCACAAGCAATTCAAATCCACATGAGGAAATTCGAATTGATTAGACTCTACTTGACTGTGGGTAACTAAGACCTTGTCTAAATCATTATCGGAGGACTCAATAGTTAACTGACCTTGTCTAAACCAATATCGGATTTCAACGAAGTTCTAAAACACAACTCAAGTGTCTATTTCAGTGTTAACTGAGGCTAAATAACTATGCTAGGTGAGAAATGCACCTCTCCTACATGCAGCCATGCAAACCTAGCACTAACTTAATGTAGAGGACTAGAACTAAATGTAATTGACTCCTAACTCAGCTTGACTAGTCACTAACTGAACTCAACTGATGAAGGTTAGTATCGGCATTCCCAGTGGCTCCTAAAGTATAGGGATTGATCTAGGAGGCTCCTAAACTGATGCATGCAAGTGAAAAAAATGGAAGTAGGCCTCAATTAGTGTTCCCCGCACTTAGTAACTGGAATATGTGCCCCAATTAGGTCAAGTGGACCCAATGGTGCTAGTGACTAAAAATAGACTAGATGGACTCTTGATTTAGACATGACTCCTCATTTAGACATATGACCAAATTGGACAAGGGAGGATTAATAATCCTAACACCCCCCCTGAATGCTAAATTGGATGATCTGTGGGCCCCAGTAATGAATACCATAGGTCGCCCATTACATCAAGTAAATTAAAGTAACTTCTCAATACAAGGAGCTGGGGAAAAAACCACATGGAAAAAAAGCCCCCCCCTCTAATTAAGCAGGTAGAATCAGGATCAATCTGGTTCTTCTATGCACAGGTATCCTAGGGCATGACATGTGAACCTCTCCATCATTATGTCTGGAGGAATCTTCATCTTTGGAAGAATAATGATATGCTCAACTAAATTATAAATATAGACAGTTGTTGGATGAAGACTCGACCCATGTAGAGCAACCGAAATCAACTAATAAGTGAGAAAAGGTTCTTGAGGATTCAGAACATGTGAGGAACACTCATGAAACTGATATGTTAAATCCATTAGCAGAAACCTTGAGTTGTGAAAACATCCCCAAGTGTTAGGAGCAAGTGTCCAGGCGGATGCAGAAAATCTTCCTATTTACTAGTTCTGTGAGGAGATGAGCATGTGACCAAAGGTAGAGAAGCTATGGGACTGTTGAGAGCGAATGATTGAGCTCAATAGTCTGGAATATATTCTGAAATATATAATTAATCACAAAATAAAATATCATCAACCTCATAAGAGGAAACTAACACCAAATCCCCAGCAGCAGTTTTGAAGAGAAATTGTGGTACTTGATTTTTCACACCGGAATTGGTGAGAGCAGATACAAGCATGACTGAAAGATATTGGGTTTTAAAATTTGAACCAAATAATATCAGATCAGAAATTAAATCATATCTAAATATGTTCACAACAAATCCAAAACTATGAAATCAAATCAAATCCCTGGTAGCAGTTTTGAAGGAGACTTGCGGTACTTGTTTCTTCATAAAATTAATGAGAACAGCTACAAGCAGTACTGAAAGCTTATGAATTTGAAAAATTGAACAAAGAAATATCAGATAATATCCAAATAATATCATATCAGATCCAATAATTTTCATATCATATCCAAGAGTATGGTCCACCGAGACGGCAGATGCACAGTTTTCTTCTTCTTCAAAATTATGAATTTTGGTGCATGCAGTCCTACAGGAATTTGCTGGAAGATCTAGATCATGGGGAGCGAATGGATCACTATGGTAATCTGATATTTCTTCCAAAATATCCAATTTATTACATATTTTCACACCAGCAGCAACATTAGAGGGAGAAAAATCAAATTTCTCTTCACTTTCGGAAGTAATTACTGGCAAATTTTGCACAGAATTCAAAGAAAAATCACTAGAGGAGGAATTTGCTTCTTTTTCATCTTGAACAAATTCAGAAGAGAGAGTAGAGTCCAATAATTTTGTATCAGGAACTCTTATGGTGTTGGATGTGCTCTCCAAAGTGCTATTATGATCCTCATCAATCTTTCCAAAGGTTTTGTCCAATCTTGTCCAGAGTTCCTTTGGGTCTTCAATAGATCTACTGATGTAGCGCAAGCTAGGAGAAAGAGCCAGACCATTTTTTCCAAAAGCTCCATCACATGCATTTAGACAATCATTATTACTCTCATAGGACTCTTCACCAAGTCCAATAGACACCTCATAGAGATCTTGTCTCTTCAGAGATGCAATCATCTTCATCTTCCATTCTGAATAGATTGTGAATGGGGTGAGAAGAGGAATCAATGAATCCATTTGAATTTGTACCTGCAATTACACAAAAAGACAAATTAAGGTCAAACAGCTCGCACATTTCATGTTTTCATCACACCCATCATAGTTGATCAAGCAAGCTTGATCAACAATTCCTTAACTTGAGGTATTAATTGGTAAACCTTTGGCTTTTGGTGCAGTGCTGGAAGGAGCAATTTTGCTCAAAAAATGATCCAGTAGGAGATCTAAGGAGGAGAAGTTCCTTGTCTGTAGAGGCTCTAATACCATATTAAATTAAGCACATAGATATGTGGACAAACACACAACTCACAGGATAGATCACACAATTTACTCAGTTATTGAAGAATGAAACAGTGCAAAAATGGCTTGCAGCTGTGAATGCTTTTCATTAATCAAAGAGTAATTAGATAATAATTACAATGAAGTATAATGGCTTAAATAGCCGTAAGAAATTCAAATCCACATGAGTAAATTCGAATTGATTAGACTCTACTTGACTATCGGTAATTAAGACCTTTTCTAAATCATTATCGGAGAACTCAATATTTAACTGGCCTTGTCTAAACCATTATCGGAGTTCAACGGAGTTCTAAAACATAAGTCAAGTGTCTAATTCAATGTTAACTGAGGCTAACTGACTATGGTAGGTGAGAAATGTGCCTCTCCTACATTCATCCATGCAAACCTAGTGCTAACTGAATGTAGAGGACTAGAACTGAATGTAACTGACTCCTAACTCGGCTTGACTATTCACTAACTAAACTCAACTGATGAAGTTGGTATAGGTATTCCCAGTGGCTCCTAAATTGTAGGGATTGATCTAGGAGGCTCCTAAACTAATGCATGCAAGTGCAATCAGTGGCAGTAGGACTCAATTAGTGTTCCCCACACTTAGTAACTAGAATATGTGCCCCAAGTAGGTCAAGTGGACCCAACGGTGCTAGTGACTAAAAATAGACTGGATGGACTCTCGATTTAGACATGACTCTTGATTTGGACATATGACCAAATTGGAAAAGGGAGGATTAATAATCCTAACAGTATTCCCTTTTCCACATAATGTTGTTCTGTTATTAAGGCATTCAATATTCAAATATGTGATCAACTGATTGTGATTATATACCTGGTTCATGGCTGGCTCATGCATATCATATTGTTTGTATTTATGTACTTCTACATCATCCTTGTTTACTATCCCTTGTATATACCTATCAGTACCTTTGATGATTCATCCACGCCTTCATTTTCCTCTTCTGCTATTAAAAATCCAGATTGATTCAATTAGAGGTTCCTAAAATTTGTGCTAAGCAGTCGGTACAAACTTTAGGGCAAACAGTTGATCATTCAATGAGCAACAATGAAAATGTCGAAGTGTAGATGTATCCTATATCGATGGGAAATTTTAATTTTTCCCCACCCAACTTGAATGATAATATTTCCCCTATACACATGATCTCTTCAGTCTCCATTAATGCCAGGGTCAAACGTTTCTCATTTTAGGAACTCCTATTTTGAAGATCCATGGATAGTGTTGGAACCCACTCAGGGAAGCAAGTGTAGAAGGGAAACCCTAACTTTTTCTACAGCCGAGGTAGATTACCATCCTATTATATCTAAAAATGTATACCATTATCATTAATTTTCCCAAGTAGAGGAATATGATCAACAATATATGCCCATTTGGGCCATCAACTCCTCACCTTATCATAACCCCTTGGATACAATCATACCTTGTGATGATGTTTATGATTGAGGCTACGCATTTCAAGAAAATACCTTGGAAATACATGCATCATTTCTACCCTCCAAGAATGATGTGATGATTGAAAAAAATGGTTCTATCAAACCAGGGTATATGGATTTCTAAAGGATCCCTCTTGCCACATATCAATTATATGAATAGGGAAATGTGGCCAACATTCCAAAAACCTAGGATTCTAGCGGTTGTTGAGAATGTATTTATCAGCACATACTTCTCACCATAGGAAATTGATATTTACACTACATTGTTTAAATAATATAAATATATTTATGCTTGTTCTTATGGAGAGATGCCAATAATCTACCCATCCATTATCAAACATGAAATGAAGACATAATCAAATGTTAAACCAGTTAGGCACAAGCTACAATGAGTAAACTTGATAAAGGACATTGTTTCCATCAAGGTGTAAGTGGAAAAGCTTCTCTATGCTAAATTCATATATATTTTCCCTTTAACTGAATGGGTGTCCAATTTGGTTCATGTAGATAATAAAAAAACACGAGAATATTAGAGTGTGTACGGAATTTTGAGACCTGAAATTAGCCTACTCTAAGGATAATTACCCTACTCCATTCATCAACTATATTATAGATGAGTGTATTAGTAATGAAATATTTTCATTTATGGATTAAATTTTAGGGTATATTCATATTCAAATCTGACCAAAATATCAACACAAAACTGCTTTCATATGCTTATGGCATAACTTTACTTATATGAAGTTTCCATTTGGCCTGAAAAAAGTTGGGGCTACATTTCAGCGTGTCGTGTCATTTTCTTTTCAGGACATTAAGAAGATAGTCAAGCCCTATCTAGATTACTTAATAGTTAAGTCTAGAAAGATGGTGGATCACCCCAAACACCTCAGGTTTTTCTTTGATATCTGGCATTATTCTATTAATCCTCAAAAGTTTATCTTATGTGTTGTTTTGGGTCGGTTACTCGGTTTCATCATTTTGAAAGATGTAATTTTGGTAGATCTGTTTAAGGAAGAGGAAATAGTTATGTTTCCTCCCTCATGTAATTTACATCAATTTCAAAGCCTCCAAGGGAAAGCCAATTTCTTGTGTTGGTTCCTTACCAACCATGTTGAGATCACAAAATGTTCATGCACCTACTTAGGAAAGAGGTCCCATTAATTTGGGATGGAAATGTTCAGAGATCATTCTATGTATTAAAAAAGGATTTAATGTCTACACCAATGTTGAGCCCCATAGACTACAACAAGGATTTCCTTTTGTATCTTGCAGCATCATAATCAATTGTTGTAATGGTTCTTATTAGAAAATATTCTTTTCACCAAAAGCATTTCATTTATTACTTAAGTAAGAACTTGGCGGGCCCATAACCAAGGTACTCTCATGTTCAAAATCTAGTGCTGGTAGTCATTCATGTAGTGCAAATACTTTGACAATATATTATCCTTAGACAAACATCTGTGAGTGCATATGTCAATCCCTTCCATCACACCTTGTCTTAATGAATTGTTTGGGGGAAGTACAATGAATGGATTGTAATTATTTGGGAATTTAATCTAGGGTTTGCATAAAAGAAATCCAAAAAATCCTTGGCATTCGCTAAGTTGATGTTGGATCTCCCCCACTATGGTGAATATCGATGGTAAAAAATAAATCTTTACCTAATGAACTCATCTTCCTCATTAGCTCATATGACCCCTGGTGTGGAAAAAATTTAGTTTATCTACAAAACTAGAGTGCCCCACCTCAATATTGTCATGAACAGAGACAAAAAATATGCCATAGCGTAAGACATTATGTTATCATTAATGATACCTTATATTTTCCTTGTTGAGAAACTAAAAACCTTCACAGGGGAAACCTGTTCTTTCTTTAAAGACTCTTCTAATTTTATTAACAAAAATCGAGACCTACACCTTGATGATCACGATCTCATGTAAGTTTTGATGTCATTTCTCTCTTCACAAAAATCCCTGCCCCTGAATCTCTCAACATCATTTCACGATTTGTTGATAAGGAAACTCTTCATCTTATTGAAATTTGTCTCTCTTCTACTTTTTCAGTTTCAAAAGTAAATTCTATGAACAAATTGAAGGCACTACCATGGGATATTGTTTATCCCTTGTTGTTGCCAACATATTTATGGAACACTTTGAAACACTAGCCCTTAACTCTTTTTACCTCAAACCAAAATGTTGGTTTTGGTTTGAAGATTACACATTTATTTTTTCCCACATGGACGCACCTCCCTTAACAGCTTTCACAATCACTTAAATAGCATTTCACCTCACATTAAATTTACCATGGAAATACAACAAGGTGAATCCATTCACTTTCTTTATTTCTTGGTCACCCAACAACAAGGTGGATCTCTCTCATATCAAGTGTAAGGGAAAAATACCCACACCAATCGCTACCTCCACGCCACTCCCATCACCACCCTTCTCAAAAATCTGTTGTCCTCAAAACTTTGATCACTAGAGCAGTTCGAAACTTTGACCCCCAATATCTTAATCAAGAAAGAGTGCACCTTCCTAAATCCCTCATGACCAATGGGTACTCTAGATACCTCATTAACAAAACTTTTCAACAAGTCCTACATCCCAAGCCCAAACCCCCCAAACCCTCCCCACCACCCCTTGCAATTCTCTCTTTGCCCCATATTCATGGAATAACAAATCACATTTATAAACATTTAATTAAAAATAACATCAAAACCATATTTAAACCCCACAAAACTCTTAAGAAATTATTCAAGAGCGCTAAAGATAAATCAAACCCCTACATATCCCAAGGCATCTACTGAATTCCTTGTTCATGTCGGAAAATTACCTACATTGGAGAAACAGGTAGATCCATTCAAACCCATCTTAAAGAACGTATTGTCGATACCAATCATAATCAAGTTAACAAATATGCAATCAATGAACACTCTTTCAAGTCTAAACATCACGTTTTCTTTGATCAAACTAAAATCCTTGCCTCCACTTCTTATTATTCGTCAAGACATATTAGAGAAGCCATCGAAATTGAAAAACATCCTAACAACTTTAATCAAGAAGATGGCTATAAAGTAAGTCAGTCTTGGAAACCTCTAATCCATCAACTTACTCACCATTGATACCTTAGTCCTTTATTCACTACTCTTTCTTTCTTACTTTTTCACCAAAGGTTTTTATTATTTTTATATTATTTTATTTTTAATTATTTTATTTTATTTTATTTATTCTTATTTTAGTTTATTTATTAATTTATAGGTTATGAATGTTTCCCTTTCCATCTTTTCTTAATTAATCCCCTCCCCCTTTTTAGGTTTTTAATAGTTATTTCATTAAGTCAAACCCTTAATTCCCTCTTTTCCTCCACTTTCAATTTTTCTATTTAGTTATTCTTATATTTTTAATTTTATTTTCCTTTTAGTTCTAACTATATTTTACTCTAAAACAATTACTTATTAATTATCCAATTAACCCTCATTTTTACTCCTTTGAATCTTTTCAACTACTATATTTAAATTAATAGACAATTGAATAAATTTCTCCATCCCTTTTTATTTCTTTTAATATTTTTAACCTTTGGCTTTTCTTCACCTAAGTTTAAAGAAAGAAAGAAAAAATTAATTAATTAATTAAAAAATAAATTAAAATAAAAATTCTTTACTCTATTATACTATTCTATTTTTCAACCTTATTTTTCTCAACTTTATCCCCAAACATTTATATATAATGTTTATAATTAACTGCTAGTTTTTATAATTAACAACTAGTTTTTAATTTTCTATTTATACTCTACTACCCTCTTCTTTTCTATTGTGCCATAGCTTCGAATGATCCTGATGATGGGTGGAGGGTCCACCCGAAACACGTCGATCACTTCTAAATTTCTACATGGTGAAAATCCATAAGCTTGCAAACAATACCTTATATTGTCAATGAATCGATACTATTCTGAGGTGATTTCTAACTCATGAGGAATTAAAGAAAATATTGAATGATTTCCATGGTGGTCATCTATCATGGCTTGCTACAACCAAAATAATATTGTGTGTCGGTTATTGTTGACCTTCAATATTCAAATATTATGTTGAATCAATCAAGAAGTTTCATCTTTGTCATACTTTTACCAGGAAAATGGGTGCACACCCTGATCCGCTCTATCCTCTGATCATCGTTGGTCCCTTTGCAAAATGGGGGATAGATTATACAACATGCAATCCACCATCATTGAAGGGCCATAAATACATTATTGTGTCTATAGAATACTTCACTAAATGAGCTAAATCCATGCCTACATTTAGTTATGACAGTGAAACTGCAACACACTTCATTTTTAGACAAATCATAGCTCGATTCAGTATACCCATGGATATTGTCACAAATAATTGCAATCACTTACAAAAAAAAAAGATGGTGGGACTAGCTGAAAAGATTGGTTTCAAGCAATATTTCTCATCACCATATTAGCCACACAAAAATAGACAAGTAAAGGAAGTCAATAAATCCTAAAAAACCATGTTGTAGAGGATGGTGAGAAAAAAGAAAAACAACTAGCATATCATGTTGTATCATGTGCTCTGGGTATATCAAACTTCAATCAGGAATGCTACAAGGTTCACCCCCTTTCATATTGTACACAAAGTCAAAGTTGTGCTACCTATCGAATGTGAGATCCCATTGTTGAAACTATCTGTTTAGCTTCTACAAGGCACTGCACATTTAGAAGAATACCTAGTGTACTTTGAACAATTAGATGAGAACAAAAGGGATGTCACTACTGATAACAAAACACACAAGAATTTTGTCAAATATCGGTATGACAAATCTATCCATGCTCATGTCTTCTCTGAAGAAGACATGGTGCTAACGTATGACCAAGACCATGGCGGACTTAAGTTTGGAAAATTCAAATCGATGTGGTTTGGTCCTTAGATAATGATCCAAGTCTTGAACAAAGGATCTCATTAATTGGAATACTTCAAGATAAACAGCCTAGGGCTTGGAAATGGGATCTACCTAAAGAGGTATTGTGCCTAGACACTCATGTCTAGGAAAAAATCATTTGGACTTGTTGTATTATAAGTAGCCGAGGTTTCTTTGCTTTTATGTTTTATTATTACTATTGGCATTGCTCATCGTGCTTCGTGCTCGATTGACAGATTTTCTCAAAAGCACATATGTTTCTGGGGTATGCATATGGGGTTTTCCATCACCCTTGGAACCTTCCTTCCATAGATTGGGTAATCTATGCTCCCACGGGTCATCTTGTGAGCTCAGGAGGAGTGTTAATGAGTCCAACAACCAATAACATTGGTAAGTATAATGTCATGATTGAGGTACTATTGAAAGTCATTTCACTTGGAATCCAACAGTTAACCATCCACCTTGACTCTCAGTTGGCAATGTCACGGTTAAATGGAACATGCCATGTTTGCAACCCTAAATTGATGTGAAATTTTATGACGGTGCCCCTTCTTAAACATCATTTTTAATTCAATACTTATAAATTCTATGTCTAATACATTAGCAAATTATGTCTTAGATTGGAATTTGTCACACAACTAAAACAAGCACGTTGTATAAATAAAAAGCATGTACAAAATGTATATAAGGCTAACAAAAAGTATTTTTCATTAATATCAAAGTGTCTCCATCAAGTACAAATGTGTGATATCATTGTTCAAAATTGGGGCTCCCATGCCCTTAATGGTAATTATGAATGGAAAAAAGTACAAAACATAAAATTCTATATGAATTATATCAATCCTAATCTCTAGTCGGATCTCAGTAACACAATATATAGGTAGCCACCTATCGAAACAAACAAATCCACCTAGCAAGTACCCCCACCACCTGGCACCGCATGGCCTCTGGAAGGTTATATATACAAGCAACAGAGATACCATGAGTGAGATTGCTAAGTTTCTTCTCCACAAAATCCAAAGTAGCCTATTTTCCCTCCTCTACTCAGGGATCCTATCATCGAAGACATGGATGCTAGGCTAGTCACTCATGTCCTATGTCTACATCATTATTTAAAAGTTTTTCCATGCCAAAAAATATTTTCCTCTTCATTCTCATAATAATTCAAAAATACAACAAAAAAAAATATATTCAAAAACTTTGATTTACTCACAAATCCGTGCCTAGTGAAATCCAGGAGGTAAGGCAATATTAGGGTCTCCTTGAAAATACAATCTTGTATAAAGTAAATCCTCGATAGCTAGGAGTTTCTTCCTCCACTACTCAAGGAATTCATCATAAAAAGATGTAGGAACAAGCCCTCCTCCTATCCAGTACACGAGGTCCATCCACTTGGCCATCCTAGGTTTTCAAAGGTCAAGAGGGGAAAGTGGTATTTAGGGGCACACGGTTGGTACTCAAGGGAACATTATTGGAAGTCTCTCGATGAAGAATGATATAATTATGATTCCATAACCAAAGTTCTTATGCTTCCTTGTTTTGCACTCAATCAATTGGGATGTCATGTTGCTCAGTTGACTGGTGCACCAATCAAACATGATGAATATCAAGAATTCCACACCATAGTACAAATGTGCTTGATAATCTTGATGTAATGCAGTGGAACCTACTACTTGAGTGATCAGGGTGAAGATAACTTTCAAAGTAAATCTCTTTATGCTTACAAGGTACATGGAAGCCTATTTTTTGGGTCCCAAGAGTGCAAAAAGTATTGATATACTCCTATACAGTGAGTATACGCTCTCTTCTTCCAGATCCTTTAATATGTATCAATTCATCTCTATGATACAATCTAGTGAGGAAGTATATATCATTAACAATAATCTCCAACACCCTCTCTTTGATCATAAAGGCACCTTGTTCAAGATCCTAGTAACTAATGCATACTTGCAATAGTTTCTTCCGATCCCTAATATAGGGAACCCAAAAAACTTTATAAAACCACATCGATAGAGAGAATTAAGGGTTAATGTGTCACTAAGAGACTCTCTATCCAAATCTTCATGTTCCCTGTCATTCCAAATAAATTCCATCTTGTAGAAAATAATAATTTTTTGGTCAAAAAACATTTTTTCTATCTTTTGGCCCACCCCAAGAAATTCTCTCACTACACGGTTGTGTGGCCACATGCTTCTTAAACTAGATAGGCGTGTGTATCAAGCATTAACATGACCACAACCATGAAAAGCATGTTGGTGTAATTTTGAATTTTAAATGGACTTAAAATGTCAAATTTTGTACAAAAACAAGAAATAAAACCACTAGAATAAAAGAGAAAGGCATAGAAGAATCCTTGGTGAAGATGGAATCATAATTGGTGTTCCGAGGAGTGAACAATACATGCTTGAATATTTAAGGGAAAACAAGCTCCAAGTACGAAAAACAAGGTAAAAATGAACAATCTTACTATTTTGACTCGGAAATTTGTTTAAATCCAAAAAATTTACCCACTTGCTATAGTTGTCCTATTTTTCAAGTGAATAAACCTGCTACTAATCCTATCTCTCTGAGTTAATGAAAAATTGGACAAGGAAACAAGAACTAAGATCATTTTTTTTTATATTGTTGGTATGTCTAACAAGATTCTAGTCTAAACTAGCATATAGGATATGTTTCATTTCCAGAATGCATACTTTTCATTGTCCTTTATTATTGTCATCATGCCTCAGGATCCCAAAACATGGAGTTGCACATTAGCCCTTCTACTTTTGAAAGGTTGTAACTTCTTATTTAGAGCTTACAAACACATGGGTACCCTACTTTTTATCATTGGATGTATTTTGGTATCCATGCTAAAAAATTTGTTAAGTTCAATAGTCTCGTATTAGCCCCACCATGGCTTTGAGTTGAAGCCTCATGACTCCTTCTAAACCATTTTTTGGCCATTACCTATGAAGGACTCTAAAAAAAAATTGCATTTTGTGTTACTATACTTGTGTACTACTTCTTATGCTTCTGAGGCTAATGTTCATTATAGTTTTCCATCAATCGCTTACTACTACTAAGTCGCTCACCTTTGTTATTTTCGCAATCACATCTTGATACCCTTACAAGCGTCCTTATCCTACACATCCATTATTTGCATTTTATTTTTGCATAGGTATGTTCTATGCACTTGGAAATTAGTTGCATTCCATGTGGTGCTCAGCTTATCCACTGTATTATAGCATTTTTTTTATTCTTTTTCAAGATTTATAACATAAAAATACGCACAAAAAAAAGAAATATTATAAAAGAGAGACAAGGGAGAGACCACAAATGTCTATTGTGCCCCGACAATCAGCCTTTCCATCCTTGAACAAAGCACCAATCTAGAGTCTCCTTATCAAGTTGGGTTCTAGTTTTTGCCTTAGGATTTTAGCCGTGATCTCAAAGTTTTTACTCCTTTGATTGGTTACTCTTCCAATCAAATGGAGAATATGTTAAATTCTCTTACAATACATATTTATATTGTTGGTCCCTTTGTGTCAAAAGCTTCCCAAGTAATTGTTGTGTCATGCTCACTTTTCAAGGATAGTCCTATTTTGTTTCAGCCATTTTGTAATTGCCTTATCCTCATTCATCGGCCATCCCCTAATGTTAATATGTTCTCAACATATATTATCAAAAACTAGTGTTTGTTGTAAATTTTCGTATTCCCAACCCAGTTTCAAGTTTTCTTTAGCATAGAAAGTTATTTCCCAAACCCCATTTATGTTCCACTACTGCAAGTCTCACATAAATAATATTGTACTTAAACAACATGGAAAATTTACAAACTTTTTAATGAAAATAATTAAAAATATAAATCATACCATAAAAACTTGCATACTCTGATTTTTAGCCAATAGGCCCATGAAAAACCCCAGAGGGGAAAACCTATTAGAGAGAGATTTATTTTATTTTCTTCTTGAAAATGAAAAAGGTACAACAGTAACGTAGTCAACACTACTTATCTCAACTCAAAAGATTCTTTTTTCTGCCTTGAAAATGCGATGAACTGTCTCATTTTCTTTGCATAGACATTCTGGAAATTTGTGCCCTAACTAGCACTGTAAGAACTAGTAATTGCATCCTTCTTCCTTGGTTTTCATGCCCTCTGTCTCAACAACAAAATGACTCAATGTTTGTACCTCTATATTCTAAAAGTCACCTTCAAACAAAATTGTACGGTATTCCTGGAAAAGTGTGTCACTGTACCAGTAGTACGATTGTCATTAATGGTGTATGGCCTCTCTTAAAAATAGTGCCAATCAACTCTAGATTTATGTCCAGAATTCTCCCTTTAAATATGTGCTCTCAACCTTGATTTCTATGCAGGTGACAGTAATCATTTAATTTTGTACTTCTCATTGAGATGCATGTCCCTACTGTACTGCCTCTGCCTTGGGATTCATGTTTCTCACTATTGTATAACTCCTATATTGGAATTCGTTCCAAGTCTCTTATCTCTCAAAAATCTCTCATTCTCCACAAATCGAGTTCTCTTTCTCTTCTCCAAAAATCACTTTTGGTGAATGCAATAATGATGACTTCAATCCCTAGATTTGATATTTTTATTCATGGCAACTACCTCTAAGATCTAATGGCCAAGATTAAATCATGGACCATTAAGATCAAGGATTTAAAATGAATACACATTAAATAATTATTTAATACACCTTTATTTAAACTCACAAAGAGACATTTAATTATTAACTCCACTTTATTTCTCATAAAGTCACCTTTTAATTAAAACCATGAAGTCAATTCATAAAGTAGCTTTATTTATCACAAAGTTATTCTCACTTGAAAAATTCTTTAAGAATCACTTAGACATTTTTCCATTGTTATGCACACGAAGTGGAAAACACTTACATCCTTGGTACAATTTTTAACACTCCCTCTTATCGAGGAAAATGTTTCTTAGAACTCCCTGTTTGTCTCAGAAATGATTGAACTTGTTTCTTACCAAATACCATTAGAAGATATGCCACCTACTCCTCAGTAGAAATATATCACAACGACATTGCTCCTCTCTTAACATGGTCATGAATGAAGTGGTACCTGATCTTAATGTGTTTTGGCCTATCATGAAAAATTGGATTCTCTCAAAGTTTGATTCAGCTTTGATTATCACAATAAATAATTGTCAGTATCAACTCCTGACCAAATAAACTCACCAACAACTTGTGAATCCACAAGTCCTCGCAACTAGCCTCACTGGCTACCATGTACTTTGCCTCAGCAAAAATTAATGCAACTGAATTTTGCTTCTAAATTAACCACAACACTATTGTTAAGCCCAAATTAGAACAACACCCATAAGTACTCTTCAAGTCTGTCACACCACCTTCCCAATCTGAGTTTGTATATCCAACCAACTTGACTCCGTATCCTCTCCTATATTCCATACCATAGTATATTGTGCCACATAGGTATCTCAAGACATGTTTTGTAGCAATACAATGAACTATTCAGGGCTTCCACTAATAACTGACACATAGTTTTCACTACAAAACAAATAAATGGTTAGGTATTGACCAGATAAATCAAAGATCCAATGAGTTGACGATATACAATTGGATCTACCAACTCTCCCTATGAATCATGAAGCTTATTACGGTTGGTGATCATTAGTGTAGTCATTAGTCTACAATTCTACATCTAAAATATCTTCAAAATATCCATAGCATATTTCCCCTATCTAAGAAAAATGTTCCCTGACTCCTACCACACCTCCAAACCAAAATAATAATGCATCAACCTAATGTCCTTCATCTCAAATTGTACAACAAGATCTCTCTTGCACTCTACAATGAGTCTATTTGCACCTGTAACGATCAAGTCATCAACATACAACACCGAAATAAGTGGATCCTCACCAACAATAGTGTAGTAAAGGTTTGTATGTGCCTCAGTTTTCTGGAATACCAACTCCTGCAAATATGCAACAATCCTAGAATACCAAGCTCTTGAAGCTTTCTTCAGCCCATAAAGAGCCTTCTTTAACCTGCACACATGGGACTCTATCACATGCAACTCGAATCCCTATGGATACTCCATATACGCCTCCTCCTATAAGATTTCATTCAAAAAAATTATTTTCACATCCATCTGATGAATTGTCCAACCCATGTCTACAACAATGAAAATCATCGGTCTAATAGAGGAGTACATAGCCACTGGCACAAATATCTCATCATAATATACTCCCTCTATTTGTGAGAAGCCTCACATTATAAACTGATATGTATACTTCCCGATGTTGTCATTCATAGCATGTTTGAATTTTTAAAGCCACTAAGAAGCCACAACTAACTTCCCCTCTGGTCTGAGAACCACTTCCCACAAATTACTCTTCATGATGGAACTATACTCTTCCACCATGGAATCTCTCCATACCTAATTTGTAGCTTCCTCCTCAAAATTAGAAGGCTTTGACTAACAAAAAATAGTCCCAACAACCATGTAATTGTAAATTTTATTTGATGCCTTATTGTCTCTAATATCTCTCTAGGGTTTTCGCACATACTCTATAGGTTCCTTCAAATTTTCTCTAAGACATCTTATCTTTCTTTTCTCTAAAGTAGCCTCAGAGAACTCCTCTTGTACATCCTCACCTAACAACGGTCTACCTAAAGAAGTAGCACTTGAAGTATGAGATCCTGTGACTAGTGAACCAACCAGAATCAAGTGAATCATAGCCACATGAACCTATAATCTAAGAACGTGTACTTGTACCTAGGGAACCTATAGACTGGATCCCTTAACCTAAAGATATTGTAACTTGTGGACATGTCACCCCTGATACATGTGACCCTACACCCTGAATAGTTGGACTATGTGAAGTGTTCACCTAAAGTGTGGAAGCATGTTACTCCCTCTACTATGATTCCTAATACTTTTGGAGGGCCCTCCCCTCCTCAAATATCACCTCTCTCCTCACAACAACTTTCCTCTATGTTGAAAGATAAATGCAAAAGGCCTTCAAACTCTTGTCATATCCCACAAAGATACCCTTAATCTGTAGTGGGATCCAACTTTGTCCTCTTCTCTAAAGGGACATGAGAGTAATTCAGAAAACCAAATATGTGAAAGTGAACTATTTAGGATTCTTCCCTATGAACATCTCCTTATGAGTCATACACCCCAAGGCTCAATGAGGATTCATGTTTTGAATGTATACAACAATGTTGCAATCTTATGCCCATAGAAATAAAGGAAGACTCTAATCATGAAGCATCACTCTGGTTGCTCCCACTATGGTTTTGTTCTTTCTTTCAGCAACTCCATTATGATGTGGAGTATAATGAACTATCAATTTTCTCTTGATTCCCTCCTATCTATAGAGATCATAAAATGTATTAGAGGTATACTCACCCTCATTATCTGATTTGAGCAGCCTAATCATCCTCCTTGTTTGCTTCTCCATGAGAGCTTTGAACTCTTGGAACCTCTGCAATACTTCCTTTGACTTATTTCTATTTATAAATTAGATCTAGGTCTTCCTAGAGAAATCATCAATAATTGTAACATAATACTCATAAACAGTCAAAAAATCATATGACATCGAACCACATAAATCTGAATGGATCAAATCAAGTACTCCTGTCGTCATACTATCACTACTCGAAAAAGAAATATTGGTGGACTTTCACAAAGCACGACCTCTACATACATCACTCTGCTCAGTAATAAACTCCGGAAACATTGTCACTGTGTCCCTTAAAATCCTCAGAGCAGGATGATGCAAGTGGGCCATCCTCCTATGTCATAACTCACATAGACCATAATTTTTATTGCTATTGTGTGCTAAAGCCTAATGAGGCTAAAATAAGAGCTTGTACAATTTCCCACATCTAAATCCAATCACAAAAGAAGTATATGACTCAATCCTTTGGGGAAATGTATACTTTCCCATCCAGGATGCACACTCCAAATATTTTATCCTCAATAGTGGAAACTAAAACCGAGTTCTTTCTTAGCCCAGGGTCATACAAGACATCCCTCAATGTCATAGGCTCTATCGAATCCCTCTAAAAAATGGAATTCCCTTTCCCAACTGCTTTGACAATAGTGTCATCTCCCAACTGTTATGGAGAGAAATTCCTATGTCTTGGGGTACCACAACAGACAGCTTGACTCCAGAAATCAATCCTTTCCAATATACAATAGAAATCGAGTATCTAACACTAAAGGATCAGACCTCGTACCTTATTCCGGATGGTTGAAGTAGATCCCCGTTGAGCTTTCCAACTTCAGCTTGAATTGATAAATCACTTCCTCAACAACAAGTAAACAAGACAAGCATACTATGTATATGGGTGTTAGATCTATTCTAGCATATATAATCAACAATGTATAAACATTTGAAATCATCCATGGATAAAATATTCATTCAAACATACATTATTGGACAGGAAAAGGTATTTCTATTAATATAAAATTAGAGATTACAATGGATACAACCTCTGTCGGTACGTCTGCGAATTGGAGAAACTGAATCCCCCACTTGGGCCTCCACCACCTCAATCCTCCATCTCTCGATAGCAAGCTCACAAGCAAAAGGCAAGCTTGGGAAGAACACAAAAGTGCTCCAAGGGACAAAGGGATGCAGACTCAATCACAAGTTCCAACAACAATGGACTATAGTTTCTTTTCTCTCAATTCTCTTATGTCGTCAATGTATCCAAAGAGTTCCTTATATAGCTTTTCAAAGGGGTAATGAAAGGTCGAATCCGAGCGATCTCAAGGCATATGGAAGGCCAAGAGTCAAGTGAGTTGGATCCATGTCAAGGAAAACTCCAAAAGGATTTGGATTTTGCACACATCCCGATGTACGCGGTTTTAGGGGTCAAACCCATGTATGTACGTGATTAGGGGTTTAAAAGTCGCGTGTATTAATTTTCACATGTTTATAGGGATGGTCAAGGAAACATCAAAGGACAAAAAATGGTCCAAGGGGTCTAAGGAGTCTGCAGAGGGACAGGGTGTTAACACCCAAAAAGGGTTCACTACCTCATCTACCCCATTACATGGCTCATTTGTCCATTTTCCTACCATATTTCCATCAAAAACCCATAAAACCATCTAAAAAGCCTCCAAAAGGCTTAAAATGCCTCCAAAAGGCCATAAAACCCTCTTTTTCTCCAAAAATATCCAAAATTCCTCCAAAAAAGCAAAAATCTCCAAAAAGGAAGAAAAAATATAAAATAATGAGGAAAAGGAGGAAAAAACCCTAAACAGTTGAAACCCTAACCCTAAACCGGCACTCCACCACTATAAATAAGTGATGGAGACCCCTTATTTCATAATCCACAATCACAAGTATCCTGCCTCTGCCAAAATTGCTCTTGAAACCCTAGCTCACCCTTGAGCTAATTTCACCGTGAGAGCCCCTTTTGGCCCATTTCCACCATTGGAGAAAGAGAAGGAGCAGCTGGAGCTCGGAGCAACCTCTCGGATCAGCGCAACGGGCTTCAGCAACCTCCACATTGGAGGTCAGATCAATAAAAAATCATTCTTTACTTTTTGTTGTTTTGCTTCATGAACATGTTTAGATTAGTTTTTATTTCAGTTTAGCATCTTTTATTTTACATATTATTGAACTGCTACTAAGGAATCCATTCTCCTTAGTAGGTGCTCATTCGCACAAGCTAGGGGTAAAACCCTAGCTACAGTTTTGGCGACTCCGCTGGTTTTTATTTTATTTTATTTCCCGTTTTGTCCTTTCGGCTGTCGTTTTTGGCTGCCGTAAACCGCAGTTTTTCCTTTCACAGTCGTGTCCCGACCGCGCCTTTCCAGCTCTTAGCTGCGACCCGATCGCGTCTGTCGTCCCTTCTCCTGCGGTTCGACCGCTTCCTTTTCCCTATTTGCTGCATCCCAACCGCGCCTTTCCAGCTCTTAGCTGCGACCCGACCGTGTCTGTCGTCCCTTCTCCTGCGGTTCGACCGTGTCCTTTTTCCTGTTTGCTGCATTTCGACCGCCGCTATCGGCCAGAAAGCCGCGACCTGAGCGCGCCTATTTTCTTCAAACCCGCGGTCCGACCGCACGATTTCAACCCAGACCCACGATCTATCTTTTGCACTTGTTCCTGCTTTTGAACCCAGCCCCTTTACTACCATATTTTCTGCACCTGCACAGCCATCTGTTCTACCTGCAGCCCTACGGCCTTTTCTGCAACAGCATTTTTATCCCCCTTTACAGAATTTTTTTTAAAAAAAATTCAGCATTGTTTACTCAGATAATTTTGCATGGTAATTTTTTTATTTTTTTTTCATTCAGTATTATTGATATTTAGGAAGTTTCCCTGGCACTTCTCTTCTGGGTTCATAACCTCACGAGCACACAATCTGTCACCTAATTCAATTGAGACTTAAAAACCACTTAACTCAACCAACATTCTAACCCCACTTGGGGAACAAAAAAGAATTTTTGTAGTTAGGTAGGATCGGGGGGATAGGCTTCCAAAAACACCCCTCGGTTACTTACACTTGAGACATAGTTGTTGTCCATTAGGGAACCAAAATCCCCTAGTATTTTTTGACACGGTCACAACCGGTTTATCAGAGGGCCTCTCCCTTAGGAGGGTTGAAGTCGTGAGATTGGTTCCGGAGGTCTGAGTGGAATACCGAACTCCATTCAGTAACTGAAGGGCTACCTTTCGCAGTTCTCGGGATATCCCTGTATAGGGGTATTGCGGTTAAAGGACCAAGCGGCAGATTTACCTTTCTGGACGTGTCATGAACGGGGTATCTTAGTTGCCATTCTTCTAGGATTTGACTACCCGGTGTCCCTCCCGGTAGGGGGATACCTTAGCCACTTGGATTTCCTATTTCATATTGTCTCACTTGGATTTCATCACCTTGCAGAGGATATGTCTAGTTGAGTCATAATACTTCTAGTTAGGTGTTTCCATGCTCCCTTACTTCCTTTTGGTCTAGTGAGTCCACCGCTTTTTATTTTTAGAAAACCTGCTGCTTGTTGGTATTCTGACCATTTCTGTTGACACTCCACCTATTGTAGCACAGCTGTTACAGTGGGTGTTTTGAGTTGATTGTTGGCCTGAGTGCCCTATTTTTTGAGCTCTCCTTCTGCACACTCGGTTGCATTAGGGTTTTTGAGCTGTTTTGTAGTTACCTCAACCCACAGAGATTTGACTCCATTTGTCACCATTGAGTCCCCGAGACATTCTCGGCGCCTCAGAGGCGAGCCCCCACAGCACGGTTCACTTGACACCACCCGTCATTGACACAGATCATCATCACTTGATACCACTTATCATAGATCTCGAGCCTTGTCACTGGACTCCACTCGTCAGCGGCATAGGACTCCGTCACCAGATACTGATGCCCCTTATTTTACCTCTGATTCTGAGCCAGAGTCTGAGAACCCCCTTTACACTGCCCTTACTAGCCCCATGGCTGGCGTGACTCCCACTCCCATCTTGGTAGGGACCGTTGGTGGCACATCCACCACTACACCAGTCACCACACCTGCTATGGGTATGCCCTCCACGGGGCCCCCATTTACCATTCCCCTTACGGCACCTATTCCCGCAGCGGGAATACCTATTCCCACTCCATCAGTGGCTCATACTACCCATGGTGGGGCGGGACCGTCCTATACCACCTTAGTTCCCCCATTTGGGGGCAACCTCCCTCACATGACCCCTCCACTTGGGGGCATCGGCACCAACTTGGTCCAACCCACTACCGTGTCACATCCTTCGTCCAGTTTGCCATTCATGGCTAGCCTCAACCTGCCTGACCTAGCCAGATTAACCAACGACCCCAT
>LPNX010708893.1:85523-156655 GCA_001517045.1 Pseudotsuga menziesii
CGTGGTGATTCCTCCCAGCGCGATGCGCCGGGGGCATCCCACACTGCCGATGGCATCATTGGCCGTGTCTCTTCGCAGCCTCAACCATTTTCCATAGCACGTCCTACCCCTGGCCCTGACCTTTCGCAGGCTACCTCACAGTCTAGAGCAACCAACCCGTATGCTCCCATGACACATCACCACCATTCCCATGGACCCTCATGTCCACCTCAGTGTTTCAATCATATGACTCCCGCTTACGCCCCCCCGGTCGCACCTCAGCCCTACTATCACCAGCAGGCTACACCAGCTCCTGCGCCGTCACAAGCCCAACCTCATTATTACCCGCCACAGGCAGCCCATGCGGCAAACCCACAACCCGCTCCATAGCACTATCAGCAACCCCCTCAAGTTGTTGCACCTGCGTAGCCTCCACCTACATATCATCCACCGCAGCCTGCTCTAGCCCCTGTGCAACCTCAGAATCCACCTGTTGTCCAAGGGCAAGTTTACGCTCAACAAAACCCGCACCAAAACCAGAACAACCAACGCAACTAGGGCCAACAAAACCGTGGCAGAGGCCGCAATCGTGGGAACAACCAACCGACCGAGCAAGCTGGTCAACCACCTAATCCCCCCACTAATAATAATGCGGCCTCTGCTAACCAAAACCCTGATCTCCCGCCTAAGCAGGCTAAAAACCCCAATTTGCGAACAAACTACCCTTGTTCTGTTTGCGGGGTCTATGGCCACTACACACATTTTTGTCCACATATGGAGCGGGTTCGGCAACTTTGGGCTGCTGATGTGCAACGCCAAGGGCAGGTGGCTCCTCAAGCACCACCCAACCCGCCACAACCTCAGCAGCCACCTTTGGTGCTGCAAAACCCCTTACCAACCCAAGGCATAGTGAACACCCAACCGTTGGCTCCCCCTCAAGCCAACGCGCCAACCCAACAACAAATCACTTACGCTGCTCCTGATCAACCCACGCTTGACTCAAGTACCCACCACTTGTTGATGATGTCCTCCGATGAGGTCAACCTCCAGACCCGGCGGAACCAATATGGCTCCACCCCTGAAGCCCCTCTCGCTGATACACCTACTAACGCTCATCCCACTGATCAGGCGTTACGTATACCTCCACCTCCACTAGATGGCGCTCCCAAAGCGCCCCGTTTCCCACTTCGCCGTATCAACAATAACCCCAATGCGCGGGCTGCGTCAAACTACAGCATTGTCGATGACTTAGCCCAATCCCCCGCATCCATGTCTACATTAGAAGTCTTAAAAAACTGCCCTTCACAGCGCAAGACTTTACTCTCAGCCATTGGGGCTATCGATCCAAATGATTCGTAGTTAATGGCATTTGATTTGGACCAATCCGAACCCCTCCTGCCTTCCACTTTGGCATTCCAAGTTTCTATTTCCATTCGGAATTTTTTCGTCCATCGATGCATTATTGATGAAGGTGCCTCTACATGTGTCATGCCCACCTCCATCTGGCAGAAAATGGGATCCCCCCCTCTCCAGCAGTCCTCTACTGCGTTACGATCCTACGACGGCCGTTCAGCTCAACCACAAGGCCTATTAACTAACGTCCCCGTCCATCTGGCTGGCAAAATTGTTCTCATAAACATCAAGGTTATCAATGCACAGCTTGATTACAACCTTTTACTTGGTCGTAGCTACATGTGTGCCATGCAGGCAGTTGCTTCTATCGTTTTTCGTACCATGATGTTCCCCCATGAGGGACGCGTGGTCAAGGTTGACCAACTCACTTACCATGATCCCAATGCCCCCGCGGCACCCGAAAATGTTCTCCCCGTGGTTGAACAACCTGTTTCGGGTGCCACCACCTCATTCGTTTCTTCTATGGGGCCCGGAGTTTACTCCGACGCACCAATGACCTCGACCTTCCCATCTCTTCCACCCCCGTCACCTGCCACTGAAGTGTCCAACCTATGTACCCTGTCCCATAACACGCGAACTCCTACTAATCAACCGCCCTTGTTGCCTCAACCTCCTTTGGTACCTAGTCACATTGGTGCTACACCCATCCATACCATTCCTTTCCTCTTCCCTCCCTCAGGAGTAGTTAGCGCCCCGGTCATGGCCACCCTTAGCCTTCCTGGGTTAACCTTAGGATTACCCGTTTGGTATCTTTCGCCTCCCGGTCGTCCACCGACACCAGATGTCGTCCTGCAACCGGTGCAACCCATTGTCACTACTAGTCAACCACCTCCCGGTGTCGCTACCCCATCCTCCTTCGCGAAACCCCCCCTCCTCTTACCAAACCCACTGGGGGCATAGGCCCCCAACCTTACACTGTTGTCCCACCTCCTAAGACAGTCAAAAATCCCCCTGTGTTTCGTGCTCCTCCCAAATGCGCGCTGTGCGATGAGCTGGGCCATGCGACTCACCTATGTCCTCAGTTACCGGCGTAACAGGAATACATGCAACTGCTTGACGACGACCCCACTATCCCGGTTGTCCATCTAGATTCAACCCCTAAGCCTCGAGACAAATCCCTGCGCACTAACCACAACTGTACCCTATGCGATGTTTATGGGCATTACTCCCATCACTGTCCCGATCTCCCCGAGTACAGAGTAGCTCTCTTTGAAATGAACAATCTGGATCTTGAGATGGCACCACCCACCATTGTGGAGATCCACCCCCCGGACTCTTCCTCTTTCGAAGAGGTTAATACCATTTATATGATCTCTTCCACCACTACCCCTTCGTTAACCGATTTGACGACACAAACATTCCATACGGATGAGGATATTCTCGAGGCTCTCACTGCCCCGGATTATCCTTGGGATGACATGCACCATCGTTCCTACTTCCTCCCAGATGAATCTTCCTCTAACACTGCTACCCAATTTGCAGTTGAATCCAAAGACTTCCTTCCCCCCAAGGTCGACTGGTTCAAGGACCCTATTCCTGCTCCTGACGCCTTCGAAGAGGGTAACATGGCCAACATCTCACCTGTCATCCAAATTGATATCGCTGCCCCCGGAGGCACCCCCGAACTCATCGCTTTAGGAGCATCTTGCACTGAGCAGGAGATTGAGGAATACAAAACACTCTTCAAAGAATTCTGTGATGTCTTTGCCTGGTCTTATATCGAAATGCCTGGTCTTGACCCTGCCATTATAGAGCACCACATTGACACATGGCCTGATGTACCCCCCGTTCGTCAGAAACAGCGTCCCATTCATCCCTCAAAAATCCCAGCTGTCAAAATAGAGATTGAGAAACTTCGCACGGCAGGATTCATTTATCCTATTGCCTATACCACCTGGGTTTCAAACCTTGTTCCTGTCAACAAGAAACAAGGCACCCTTAGAGTATGCACTGACTTCCGAGACTTAAAACACGCCTGTCCCAAAGACAATTTCCCTACGCCATTTATTGACCAGCTCATTGATGCGTGTGCGGGGAATGAAGTCCTCTCGTTCATGGACAGTTTTTCTGGATACAATCAGATCCAAATCCGAAAGGAAGACCAGTACAAAACCGCTTTTACTACCCCATGGGGCACCTTTGCCTATCGCGTCATGCCTTTCGGCCTAAAAAATGCTGGTGCCACATTCCAGTGGGCCATGACCTATTGCTTTCATGATTTGGTCCATATCCTGCTCGTCTACCTTGATGACCTTACAGCTCGTTCCCGAAAATGATCAGACCACCTTGATGACCTTCGACAAGTTTTTCTGCGTTGTCGCAAATATCAGATCCGCTTGAACCCACACAAGTGCATCTTTTGCATTTCGACAGGACGATTGTTAGGTTTCATTATTTCCCAGAAAGGAATTAATGTTGATCCCCTGAAAGTCCAAGCCATCTTAGACCTTCCCTCTCCTCGAACGCTCCGGCAACTCCAAAGTCTGCAAGGGCGATCCAATTTTCTTCGACGCTTCGTTCCTGATTACGCCACAACCGTTCACGGTTTCTTGCACCTGCTCCGTACCCACATACCCTTTGTCTGGGACGAGCAAGCCGAAGCTGCATTCGAAGCCCTTAAGAAAGCTCTCACACAAGCCCCCTTGATCTCCCCTCCGGATTTCTCTCAGGACTTCATCCTCTACGTCTCGGCATCCGAGCATGCTGTGTCCAGATTCTTGGTTCAAGAAGACACCTCACGCCAAGAGCATGTCATTTACTACGTCAGCCAGACCTTGTCCGGCCCACCCCTACGTTACCCATATGAGGAGAGACTAGCCCTAGCAGTGGTCTTTTCCGTCCAAAAGCTACGACACTACATTTTACTTAGTCATACCACAGTCGTCGCCGACTCTAACCCCATGGTATATCTCTTAAACCGGCGGCTCCTGCAAGTTCGTGTGGCTAAATGGGTCATTATCCTCCAGGAATATGACCTCACATTCTGAACACCTAAGAGAACTAAAGCCCTTGCGCTTTCCCAGCTCACCACTAATCTCCCTTCCTTTCTCCCGGCCCCACCTATCTCCGAGGAGTTACCCGATAATCACTTGTTCACTATCTCGTCCGATGACCCGTGGTACGGTGATATCTTGTTATACCTGCGCACACAGAAGTTCCGACCCACCGTCACTCGTAATGGATGTCATCGTATCCGTCACCAGGCCTCTCGCTACCTCCTCCTCGGAGATGTCCTTTACCGGAGAGGAGTCGACACAATTCTTCGTCGTTGCCTTACACACAAGGAAGCTGAACAGGTCCTTAATGATTGTCATAGCGGTGCCTGCGGCGGCCATTTCTCAGGGATGGCCACTGCCCAAAAGGTCGTCCGCGTCGGATACTTCTGGCCCACACTTTTCACCGACTGCATCACTGCGGTCAAGCATTGCCATAACTGCCAACTTTTTTCCCCCAAGGCCCGGACACCACCTGCTCTGTTACACCCAGTCGTCACCGTTGGTCCCTTTTGCAAGTGGGCCATCGACTTCATGGAGTGTAGACCCCCATCTGCTAACGGCCATAAGTACATCATTGTCGCCGTTGATTACTTCACCAAATGGGCGGAAGCCATGCCTACCTTCAACTGTACCGCTGACACCGCTGCCCGTTTCTTCTTTAACCATGTTATCACTCGATTCGGGGTCCCTAAACAGTTGGTCTCAGACCATGGATCACACTTTGAAGATTCCGTTTGGCGTGAGCTATCCACCGTTCTCAAGTTTGCGCACTAATTTTCCTCTGCTTACTACCCTCAAGGGAACGGTCAAGTTGAAGTTGTTAACAAAATACTGAAAACCATTCTCCAACACACTGTTGATCGGCATAAGTCCAATTGGCACCATATGCTATTCCCTGCCTTATGGGCTTACCGTACCTCCACCAAGACCGCCACTGGTTTTACCCCGTTTCATTTAGTTCACGGTGTAGAATCTGTCCTCCCCATTGAGTGTCAGATCCCTGCCTTGCATATCGTCGTCGAGCTTCTCCCTGATCCCCCCCCCCTAGAGCAACGTCTGTTGTCCCTCGAACAAGCCGATGAAGATCGTCGTGCCACTCTTCAGAATATCGAAGCTGCCAAAAACTGCTCCAAAGCCAGTTATGACAAACATGTTCACCCTCGAACTTTCCACGAAGGGGACCTCGTCCCCGCCCGCCTATGACCAAGCCCACGACAAAACCGGTAAAGGAAAGTTTGAGTCCATGTGGCAAGGCCCTTACATCGTGCAGACTTGCCTCGGCAAGGGGGCATACATTTTAGCTGACTCTGAAGGCCACCCTTTCCGCAACCCCCGTAATGGGTTGTATCTTAAACGTTTTTACCCATAACTGAAACCGCGACCTCATTGGTCCGCATTGTACAGTTTGCTCTCTTTTTTGTTTTTTACCATCTTTACCATAATCTAACATTCATCATTCTTGTTGCATGCCCACAGATGGACCATCTTCCAACTCATTACACTGGCTTCGCTGATGGCGCAAGCCGCTGGTCTCCCAACCTGGCTTCTGCAGCGTGGGTCTTATATTCCCCTTCCAACGACTTGATTCACCTTGACGGAATATGTATAGGCGCCGCTACCAATAACCAGGCGGAATATGATGCTGTGACTGGTCTCCTGACTGCTACCCTCCCGATGGGTATATGTCACCTTCATGTGTTCTTAGACTCCCAGCTACTTGTCTCCCAGCTCAACAATTGCTACCAAGTACGAGATCCCTGCCTCTTTAGAAAATTCCTGCGTACAAAACAACTCAGCCGACAATTTGAATCCATCACATTCACACATGTCCCAAGAGCTCAAAATAGTGTCGTAGATCAAATGGCAAATAACATCCTAGATTGGCATATCAATCACACCATATAACATCTCCACCATACATCATAGCATCTCATCCAACTATATAAAAAACCAAAAAGACTGCATTGCATAAACATTTACATCCATGACCAAAAACCATAAAACCACATTTGCATCCATAGGGGCATCCACGTGCCTAATCATAACTAAATCATGTCACATCACATAAAACACACAAGGGGCATCCACGTGCCCAACATCCTAGACTACTTGCATCCACGTGCAATACAAACATATAACACATCATCAAGCGCATCCACATGCGTACAAATGATAAAACATCATAAAAAAGGTGCATCCATGTGCATATATATATATATATATCAGACCAAAAAATATACATGAGCTATACATGTCCTGAGTACCCCTGTACTCAGCTATACAAAAAACAAATGTATGTACATCCCTAAAGCCTCATAAGGTACAGGCCGTAGCTACAAAAATCGGGGGGAGCCCCCTACTCTCCCTAATGAGAGTCATACCCTGCATCACTATCAGTGTCCACTGCCTCTGACTCCTCTCCTCGCTCCTCCTCCGGCGAGTCCTCATCCCGTCTGGGCTCCTGTGCCCGTGCCCTGTCCGCCAATAGGGCCACCCGGATCGCGATCGATCTAAAATCCCGGGGTTCCCTCATACAATCCTGGACCACATCCGGATCCAGGTCCTGCCATCCCTCGTCAGTCACTCCCACCAGCGGACGGTTGAGTAGTGCCCGTACGGACTCCAGTGTCCCCTTTGCATCTCAACGACGCACCTCCCCCCGCCCAGGCAAAGCTGGAACGGCCACAATCCCTCTGCGTGCCACATGCCCTGGCGGTGGCCTCGGACCCACATCTGCAAATCACCCATTTGTCAGTCCCAATACATCAACAATATATCATATACATAAAACTGGACAATACAATCAAATCATACATACCATCTGGCCCCCATGCCTGTCCTGGTGGCCGTGGCGCATCTGGATCTCCAGTGAAGTCCATATCCCTATATGGATAATCCTCCAGCGTCAGTGGTAGCTGGAGCCACTGCAGGTACAGCTCCTGCGTAAAGTACCGCCCAACGTCCCCGCCACCATGGCGGCGCATCATCTCTCCCCACCGCACCATCTGAGGCTCCCTCAAGCCTCCCGCTCTGACCGGCACCCGCGGCCGCAGTGTGGGGACCCTCTCCATAAAGAATGCACATAAAAATGAACCATAGCAGAACCCCTTACCAGATTCCTTCGCTGCAGTCAGCTATCGTTGCACGCAGGTCAGGAACATCTGGCCCCACGCAAAATAAGTCCCAGCCAGTACACGCTCCACCAGCTGCATCTGACCCCCAGACACCTTCTCCGGTGACTGGGACCCCAAAATATGCACCACACATGCTACCATCGCCCGTACTGCTGGCTCCCGTAGGTCTCTCACCAAGAGTGCATTCTGATGCACCTGAGCCTCCGGCTGACAGAACCGCTCCAACGTGTCATCCATATCAAGGTCTGCAGACACCCGTGGTTGTGTATCTGCTACCCTCCCCAGGCAGGGAAACCCCGTCAAAAAATAAACATCAGTGAGGGTGAGGTCCACCCTCTCTCCCTGCACTCGAAATGCCGGTATGTCTAGCTCCCAGAAACCAACCAATCGGTTCAGTAGCAATCCTGCTGACCGCATCATAGGCACCTCAGCGAATTTCAACAGTCCAAAAATCCCTAGCATTGAACGCACCCGACGATCCTCTCGAACAACAGTCACGATCTCGTCCGAGACCTCTCGCTCTCTCCATAACACCTGTGGCATCCTGTCAATCATACTAAGGAACCTCATCAGACCAATGTTAAAAAAAAAAAAACCCGACCGCGACTGTCGGGCCTCAACCCGCGGCCCCAAACCGCGGCTGTCAGGCCTAAACCCGCGGTCCACAACCACGGCTGTCGGGCCTAAACCCGCTGTCCACAACCGCCGCTGCCAGGCCTAAACCCGCGGTCTTGGACCGCGGTACTCACCCGCTAAACCCGCGGTCCACCCACGTGGACCGTACAAATCATCCCCTGGGACCCACTACCCCCCCCCCCCCCCGAACCCAAAAACAATGCAGGTATGGGTTTAACGGAATACCTGTATCTCCCAACCCCGCAATCGACTGGTCAGATCGTCCAAAAATGACACCTCGGCTCTGGTCCACTGCGATCACGAGTCAAAGTCCACTAGTCAAATGACACATGTCATGTTGGGCCCACTTACTATTTATAGTCCGTTGACTTTTCTCTTGTTTGGCCATTCTGAACCCAGACGGAGTCCGTTTTCCGAACCGTTTCCACCATTGGAATCAGCACGACGAAACCATCACGATGGTCACCTCTTTGCATTATTTTTTGCTACACCATTTTTGCCCAATTTTTTTTTTTTTCGATACCAATAGTCACCTCGGTTTGCGCACCACTTCGGCCGCTCTCCGTTTTTAACACTTTTCATATCGCTGGATTCATTTTTTCGAGCTCCTGATGATGCTTGAGATCATTTCTCGCTCTCACTTGGTACAATTTCAACATTACGTCCCTACACCTTGTCGCATCGATTTGCGCGCCACATCGGTCGTCATCAAATTATTTCACACTTTTTACATGAGCCATCCACTCCTATCATACTGCAAACGTTTCGTTATTTTGCCACCATTCATTCACCCCGCGGAGGCCCACCAGTGTTCACCCCCACCCTCAGTCCTGGTCATCATAAATATTCCTTGATTGAACACTTCCTCCTTGCCTGGCCATTAATTTAGAGTCTTCTTATTTGCTTTCAGACTCCTTAAAATTGAAAGCACCCACGAGCATGAACTGTCCTGGGCTCGTAAAATCCCCACGACAGTACCATTCCATTAATTCAGAGTCTTCTTATTTGCTTTCAGACTCCTTAAAATTGAAAGCAACCATGAGCATGTACTGTCCTGGGCTCGTAAAATCCACACGACAGTACCATTCTATTACTTCAGAGTCTTATTTTTTGCTTTCAGACTCCTTAAAATTGAAAGCAACCACGAGCATGAACTGTCCTGGGCTCGTAAAATCCACATGACAGTACCATTTTATATCCACACTTCTTCTAGTTCCCTAACCCATGAAGAAGTCCCCCCGTGCTTCTTGGCGCTATGATCAATCCTCTCGGCAGCACCCCCAATCAGGTCACCTTTGTTCAAAGTATTCTACAATCTCCTACCATTTTACCACAGCTTGAGTCTCCCTCAGCCCATTCACCCTCAGATCCTATACCGCTATGATCCCTTTACCACCAGTCAGTCTCATATGCTGCTCGATCATCCCTGCCATCATACTCTGAACAAAGGAAGTTTGAGTCCACCCACTCTACTTGCCCAGTTATTCCCCCCAGTTTATCACTCCTGCCATCAGTACTATCACAGTTCGGTTTTTCACCTCGCACTCATGTCAAGGAAACATCACTGCCTTGATAGTTGCAGGTCTCCCTCTGTCGATGACAGCCCCTCTATTCCAGAGGATAGACCTAGAGGCCCCTGCGCCTTGGACCCATCACCATCTGTGGTGAGTGCCTACGGACCATTTTGGGAGGAGTCATCAATGCCTCTCCGAATAGTTGTTTCTCACATGCTCGACTTCAGCACCTTAATCGCATCGTTGAGAATCGCGCAGGATGTATATCCTTTCCATTTTGTGTCGAAGACCCCGGATTTCCCCCGACTCTAGCACATTGGTGAGTCACTTCAGAACGCTCAGTTATATGTCCCCATGGATGTCCGGGCTGCGTTGGCGATTGTATTCGGAAGCCATCCAGTTCCATGCTTCCTTGAGTACCCAGTTCAGTTCCAGATCAGTGTACCATTGCAAGTATGACCGTTGTCACTTTGATCCAACAGCTCATTAGTTCCATTGGAACCACATTCAGTAGCACTGCTGTCATTCTAGTGCATCAGTTGTTCAGCTCAGACATGGTCAGCCCAGCAGTATGTTCTAGATTTGTGTCCCTTCTGGACCCTTATGATATACACAGTGGATTTCTATGTATCCTACAGGTCCCTCTTTTCGGGCCTCACAGTTATTTTTATGTATCTTGATACGAGCATGGGTATGCCCGCCTCGTCCAGATTATCAGATGATTCCTCATCCATTATTGAGGTTATTTAATTTTCAGTCCTTGCAGTTGGTTCGAGATCGTTGTTCCGGGCTTCAGTTGGTTCCTTCTCTTCTCCACACCCCAGGAAAAACGAATATGACTTATGATGTCCATCGGCCATACGATGAGCTCCTGCCCTCGCACATCAGGGGGTAATCTGTTAACACCCAAAAAGGGTTCACTACCTCATCTACCCCATTACATGGCTCATTTGTCCATTTTCCTACCATATTTCCATCAAAAACCCATAAAACCATCTAAAAAGCCTCCAAAAGGCTTAAAATGCCTCCAAAAGGCCATAAAACCCTCTTTTTCTCCAAAAATATCCAAAATTCCTCCAAAAAAGCAAAAATCTCCAAAAAGGAAGAAAAAATATAAAATAATGAGGAAAAGGAGGAAAAAACCCTAAACAGCTGAAACCCTAACCTAAACCGGCACTCCACCACTATAAATAAGTGATGGAGACCCCTTATTTCATAATCCACAATCACAAGTATCCTGCCTCTGCCAAAATTGCTCTTGAAACCCTAGCTCACCCTTGAGCTACTTTCACCGTGAGAGCCCCTTTTGGCCCATTTCCACCATTGGAGAAAGAGAAGGAGCAGCTAGAGCTCGGAGCAACCTCTCGGTCAGCGCAACGGGCTTCACCAACCTCCACATTGGAGGTCAGATCAATAAAAAATCATTCTTTACTTTTTGTTGTTTTGCTTCATGAACATGTTTAGATTAGTTTTTATTTCAGTTTAGCATCTTTTATTTTACATATTATTGAACTGCTACTAAGGAATCCATTCTCCTTAGTAGGTGCTCATTCGCACAAGCTAGGGGTAAAACCCTAGCCAAGCTAGGGGCACGTCTACGAATTGGAGAAACTGAATCCCCCACTTGGGCCTCCACCACCTCAATCCTCCATCTCTCGATAGCAAGCTCACAAGCAAAAGGAAAGCTTGGGAAGAACACAAAAGTGCTCCAAGGGACAAAGGGATGCAGACTCAAGCACAAGTTCCAACAACAATGGACTATAGTTTCTTTGCTCTCAATTCTCTTATGTCATCAATGTATCCAAAGAGTTCCTTATATAGCTTTTCAAAGGGGTAATGAAAGGTCGAATCCAAGCGATCTCAAGGCATATGGAAGGCCAAGAGTCAAGTGAGTTGGATCCATGTCAAGGAAAACTCCAAAAGTATTTGGATTTTGCACACATCCCGATGTACGCGGTTTTAGGGGTCAAACCCATGTATGTACGTGATTAGGGGTTTAAAAGTCGCGTGTATTAATTTTCACATGTTTATAGGGATGGTCAAGGAAACATCAAAGGACAAAAAATGGTCCAAGGGGTCTAAGGAGTCTGCAGAGGGACAGGGGAAGGCCATACAATTGTAATTCACTTGGAGTGGTAAAATCAGATATAACAGATGCCCCCTAATGTGTGAGGTCGGAGGGGTCATACGATGGCCGAAATACATTATAAGTCCATCCCAGAAGTGGAGTGATGAAGGATCCCAAATGGAAGACCAGCCACCCAATCAGCATAGTACAATGATACAACTCTGCACATAACTACAAATACATATAGCAGTCCCGGATACATAAGAGTACAATGGCCATGAATAGGCATGATACAAAATATCACATAAGTGGTCATCGCGACGTACAATATACATAGATCAGAATCTCCATGATGAAGATATACAAAGGACCATGATCTCCATAATGGTTGAAGATATATAATGGATCAAGATCTCCATAATAGCTGGAAATGTTTAACGTATACTGGAATCAAGTCACGAGAGCTGAAATCTCATGAATATTAGCACGATCAAGGAGGTAGCATATAAGAGGTGCCACCAATCTAGAAGGTCTTCTACACAAACTGCTATGAGTACATGTCATACTATGTGAATAGAGGTGTCAAGGTCGAACATAGTAGTCCATCATCTGATTACCGGTCATTGATGTATACCGTTAATAGACGCAAGATCACCCACCGATAATGAAAATGGGAATCAAGGTACTAGAGTGCAAACTAACAAGTGTGAATAAATGTGTTGAGGTCGAACTCTTGAGAGGATCCATAGATCAAGGGACATTGATGTATTCCCAAAAACTATCGATGGCGAGAGAACCTACCACTGATGACTGCAAGTCTCAAGGCACTCAAAATTGACTCTAGATTCCAATCCCAGAATAAATGATCTGGAGTCAATGGGATGAAATCCGCTGGAAGGAGGGAATTAAGGCATCCCCCATCATCCAACACAAGGTACTCAGCAAAGCTGTATAAAGTGGAAGGACTCGATCATAAGGTGCACGAACAAGTAACTGTACCGGGAATGGCCGACATGCAAAGTCAAGATAACTGAGGAATGGTCGACTCAGGTTTCAACTTCCTTCGAACAAGAGCATAATGGCGAATGGTGACTAAATAAAGGTAGCATAGACTCGATATACAAAACTGGGACATCTCTGTGACACAGGAGGCATTGATAGAGGCTCCATGGGGACTGGAAGCTTAACCAGTCAGTGGAGATAAACTCAGATAAACAAGTACAGCTCCTAAATTCAAACTAGAAACCCAACCAACGGATGTGATATACAGTGCTCTGTTCGAAGGCGACACGACTCGACAGCTGCCAAAAGATAACATCTTTCCTTGTCTGGCTTTTTGGTTTTTTTATTTTTTTTTACTTTTTCAAATATTTAAAAATCTTGAAAAAGAATAAAACTGCTTTATAGTTACAGACTAGGAGGAGATGAGTGTCATATAGGAAAACAAACTAGTTCCAAGCAATGGAACATACCTATGCTCAATGCAAGGATACATGTGTAGGATAGCAACACTCAGGGGAAAATCCCCTCCCAGTAAAAATAGGGAATCAAGCTGCAAAGGATATATGAAATGGCTCTGCATGGCTAGACATGAGACAAGCTCGGGCTATATGGCTGAAACTCAATGTCACAGAAGCCGGCGTAAGGCTCAATAAGGCAGGCAAAGCTCATGATAATGCAATTACAACTTGACAAGAGGGAGTCCTAAGGGAAATAGACCAGCAAAATATCAAGAGGAGTATGAGGCTCTTGTGAAATGTCATGGCAATACTATACAATAGACTCCCATACCCTAAGGGACAAAATGTTAGCATGGGCACCAAATGAAAATAAGGCACTAACTAGGGTACCCATGTAAGGTCAAGCTCTACCACTCATATCATGCCGCTCCTAAAACAGCAAGAAGGTTCCATGACATAATAGAGTGGGTTCGTACCTAAGGCTATAATGAAACGGTCATAAGGTCATGCAAAATGCAAACGGTGATGAAACCTAACCTATATGCCAGTTTAGATATGATACCTGAAGTCGCAACGAATGGGTCAATCCAACGGCTGAAACGGCACTCAAAAAGGTCTCCTACATCATAAATTAGTCCAAAAACGGTCCAAAAGGATTAGAAATGGTCCAAACTATAGGGAAGGGGGTAAACATTTTCAAAATTTTGAAAAATTTCTATAAATAGTAAAAAATTCAAAACATTATAAAACATTTGAAATTTTTACCCATTTGAGCTCAAAACTTCAACAGCGAATTCCAGGAGATCCAGCCGGCGGAATCCACTACAGTTTTTTCCAGGTACTTACCCATGCTCTACTCTTCCATTTTGATGCAAATTTTGTCAAATTCCAAGGTGTATTTGATTTTCTAGGCCATTCTAAAATAGGAGCTACGGCCCAAGTGAAAATCAATGGTTTTTCTTCGTATAGGGCTGGTCATATATGGAAAATTCCCTCACAGTCGCGTACATACGCAGTTGTTTGGCAAACAGTCACGTATGCAGCTGCGCTTAAGGTTTTTCAAGTATTCTACTGGACAAACTTCAATTTTTTTGTGCAGGATGGTCCTAGAATGGAGAGAACATGAACATGGTGATGTAGAAGAGGCAGTAAGGGATGATCTAATGGCTCAACAAGCGTTACGTGCATGTGGGATTTACAAATTTTGGTGTCTTGGCGGCTTAAGGGCCAAACCAGGACTATTGCAAATGTTAGTGGACTATTGGGATCCAGACTCAGATTCGTTCCAGATAGACGGGATGTCCCTCACCATAGAAGTGGAGGACATATACTTTATTAATGGAATTTCCCGACTGGGGGATGTAGTGAACCTACGTTCTTGTGGACCTGAAGGTGGCCTGACTATAGATGAGTACATTGCGGTGTACTGCTATCCGGACATGGAGAAGGTGGGGATTCATATCCAACTAACTCCATACGGGTGCTGGGCCTAAAGGCCATCCTACTGACACTAGGCAGGATAGCAGGCTTGGCTTCACTCCACCAGGACTCGCAGCCTTTGATGTTCTATGCAGTGGAGTGCATGAGACCCACTGTATACGATTCGAGCACTGCACTACTGGGCAACATGAAACACCAGCTCAGTGAGTGTAAGATGGGCAGAGTGCGAAACTTCGGTTTCAGCAGCATACTGAACACGATTTTCTTCCAGCGTGTTCCAGGATTGAGCCCTAGAGATGACGTTCCTCTAAACAGGGTTCGAGATCCGGCCCAACGGCGTTGGGCGGATGCAATGCACAGAATGGGTGGAGGTAAGGTGTCCAACCCCTATCCAACTGATTTCTTTCTGTGGTGGTGACGATAGATAGTGGCCATTGATGACTACCCCTATGCGGGGATATATTTTCGGAGAGACCCAGACATGCCGCTACCACCAGGATCGGCATATGGTGACATAGGTAACGAATCTTGACCCTCTCTTTAAAATTTGAGTTATTTAATTTTTTTGTGTTTTTTGATTATATGGAATCAAAAGACATGTTTTTGGGTGACAATACATAGTGATATCTACCATATGCATGTAGATGTGCCACCACGATGGCCTGAAGGCTTCCCTCGTCATAGACGGAGGGGAAGAGGAGACGATATCATGGGTGTGGATGCGGAGCGGATGCTCCAATGCATTCATACCAACTTCGTGAGACTGACACACAGAGTACCCATGGCGCAAGTCGATGACTTGCCTGAGGCCATGCAGCACTAGGTGGTGGGTGTACCACGAGCATGGGTGTGGCTATTTCGATAGCTAGCTAGAGCCGTGGTGACATTCCACGATCACAACCCCCCTCCTCCTCCATAGGCTTAGATACCTAGGAGCGATACATTTTGTATTACCGTGTATTCTATTTTGGTGGCTCGAGAGCCCCATTTTTGTATTATGACACTATGTATTACCACATTTTGGATGTTTATAAAAACTTTTATGATGATCAGTTTATTTATTTACATGTGTAAAAATTTGTGTTAGTGATGAGTTTATTTTGTATGAAACAAATTCCAATCTAACACGTAGTTAGCACATGAGTCAACAACTTGATTATTAATTATTGGAATATGTATGTATGTTATATTGTCAAATTGTCGTTCTAATAATCTCACACATAAGAATCTTCTTAATAATGTCGGATCTCTAACATGGTACAACCCATTAAGCTGTGACACTACTAACTCCAAATCAAGATGTACCTCAAGAGAGAGAATGCCATGTAGAATGGCATCCCGTAGAAGCTTAATAACGGCACTATATTCAACAACATTGTTTGAAGATGGTCGTAAACATACACCTCCTGAAGACAATACCTGACCCATAGGAGTATAAATCACCTAAGTAGCAGAGGCTGAGTGTTGAGTGTGACAGCTCGCACCATCCACAAATCCAATGAAGGTGGAAGATTCCATTGACATCTGCCAAAAGAAACAGAAACCAATCACAAACCTGATCACCATAAAAAAAATACCTACCTATGCAAAACTGTACAATAATATACAATAACCAGCCTTGGTTGAAAATCATTCATAGTACTTTTTGAGGTAGAGCCCATTTCTAGGCTCCGCCAAGGTCGTTCCCTCATAATCCACTAACTCATAAGCGCCCTTCTCTAACACACGTTTGACGACGTAAGGACCACGCCACATGAGGTTAAACTTTCCTGCCCCTAAGGGTTCTTCCGGTTGATCCCACAAAAGGACCAAGTCTCCCTTACTAAATCTCCTTGGACGGACAGACTTATCGTACTGGACCTTTACGCGACGCTTATTTACTTCTAGAGCCACCAAGGCATCTCGACGCTGCTCATCAAGTTGCTCAAGGTGGACCAAACGCTCCTCCAACGGGGAAGTGTCTGGTAAGAGCTCCATGGCTAGTTTCAAAGAAGGAATCTTGCACTCAACCGACAATATTGACTCCACTCCATGTACAAGCTGATATCAAGAAAAATCCGTGGCAGTCTTAACAGTGGTTCTATAAGCCCACAAAGAAGGATATAACATAATGTCCCAATTATTCTTGGTTTGTGCGATGGTTCATTAGAGAATGGATTTGAGTGATTTTTTCACTGCTTCTACCTGTCCATTCGCTTGAGGGTAGTAAGAGGAGGAATGCTCTTTTTTGTACCCTAACTTTGATTCCAACTCTTCCATCATACGATTCTAAAAGTGCGAGCCATGGTCAGTGACAAGCTCTTTCGAAATCCCAAACTGAGTAATAATCTGGTTGAATATGAAGTGTGTGGCTGTCTCACCATCATATTTAACTATAGGCATAGCCTCAGCCCATTTCATGAAGTAATCAACAGCCACTATGATATGATGATTCCCCCCAGCTGAAGCTAGGTTGCAATCCATAAAATCAAGCCCCCACTTAGTGAAGGGACTGGCGGTGATGATGGGATGTAACGGGGCAAGTTTTGAGCACATATTATCTACAAACACCTGGCAAGGATGGCACCTCTTGAACGCATCTCCACAATCCTTAAAGATCGATGACCAGAAATAACCCGCTCTTAAGATTTTTTGGGCTATAGAAAGCCCAAATAGATGACCACCACACACCCCTCCATGGCAGTCATTCAGCACTAGCTCAGCCTCTTCATGATTTAAACAACGACGTAAAATGGAATCAACCCCACGGCGGTACAAAGCGTTATCCACTATGAGGCAATTCTTAGACACGTGACGTAACCGTCGTCATTCATCCCATGAGAGGTGAGTAGGGACCTTCAAAGTTTGTAAATATATAATGATATCCCCATACCATGGGTCTAAAGTTGAGATTAAGAAGATGTGCTCATCAATAAACGTATCTTCACAAACCAACTCCTCAACCTCGCTTGGGAAATCCAATATAAGCTCTGCAAAATTAACGATTTCTTCGATTTTGCTGAAACAAACTCGAGATCGAATTCTTGCAGGATGACAATCCATTTATTATATTTTCCCCCAATCATCCTTCGAGTGAGGACGAATTGAAATGGATTGACATGGGCTACAACCAAGGTCTGGCGAAGGAGAATATAATGTCTCAATCATTGAACCTCGTGTACGGTAGCTAAGGAAAGCTTCTCAACATGAGAATAATGGATCTCCATGTCAATAAGATTCTGGCTCATATAGTATATGACATGCTCTTGGAGCTCCTCATCCTCTTGAACCAAAACCATACCAATCGTCTCCATGGACGCAGCCACATAAAGTAGAAAATCATGGCTATAGTCTAGGAGACTAATCACCGGGGCCAATGCTAGGGCTCGCTTGAGCGCATCAAAGGACTCCTGGGCTCGGTCATCCCAACAAAAGGTGGTGCCCTTCTTCAAAATATGCATGAAGCCTCTAGTCAAATTGGAAAAATTGACAACGAATCTCCGTAAGAAGTTTGCCATGCCTTGCAAACATTGAAGATGATGAATATTTTTCGGGGGAGACAATTGAAGTATTGCCTCAACCTTCAAAGGGTCAACTCTTATACCCTCTTTAGAAACAATGAATCCTAACAAGCGACCAGACTTCACACAAAAAAATGCACTTGTGAGGATTTAACCTGACCAAATAATGGTGGCACCTTTCGAATACCAATCTCAAATGATAGGAATGACGCATTCTCATACAAGAATGAGCAGCAAGGTCATCCAAAAACACTTCGATAATCGATTTGAGATCATGGAAGATCAAGGTCATAGCCCGCTGAAAATTAGCTTCGACGTTCTTAAGGCCAAAAGGCATTTTTTGATATGCAAAAGTTCCCCAAGGACAAATAAATGCAATCTTATGTTGGTCCTCAGGTTTAATTTGTATCTGATTGTATCTGGAAAAGCCGTCCATAAAGGAAAAAATCCCGCTACCCACACACTCATCCAAAATATGATCAATAAATGGTGTGGGGAAATTGTCCTTAGGACAGGCACGATTCAAATCATGGAAATCAGTACATATGCGGATCGATCCCTGCCTCTTGTCCACCAGAATGGGGTTTGAAACCCACTCCGTAAAGGGAATGAGATAGATAAAATTGGCTTTCAACAGTTTCTCTATCTCTTCCTTAATCGCAGGTGATTTCCTAGGATTCACTGCACGCAAGCATTGTCGAACAGGCTTAGCGTTGGGATAAGTCTTAATCTCGTGTTCAACAATGCAAGGGTTGATACCTAGCATTTCATCGTAAGACCAAGAAAATATATCATGAAATTATTTAAACAACTCGGTGTATTCTTAAATCTCAGCATGGGAACATTCTACCCCAATATAGACATTCTCCATCCTGCCAGGATCGCGAGAGATATTGATAGGAATCGTTGGAGCTATATTTGCCATGTTTCCATCACCCATCAGACTAGGATAGCTTAATGGAACCATAGGACTACCAATTCTCTCACTAAGAACCTCCCTAAAGTCCTCATGCTCCAAGCAGTCAAGCTCGAGAAGAAAGTAAGATCTATGATGGAGCTCTTCCCATGGTGGGTCAACTCCCAACATGGTCTCAATAATCACTTCATCTAAAGGAAAAACACTATCAAGGCAGTCATGCATGTGAGAAGAATGTACTTCCCATGCAGGAAGCACATAAGGGTCCTCCTCCTCCATCCATGAAGAGGAAGGACTGGGCTCTGCAACACACCCTACATTAGCTTGATAAGCTACCATAGTTGCAGGAAACGGCATGTCTGTCACGATGGGCTCACTCGAAGTACTCGGTGTAGGAAGAATCCAAGGATCTTCCATATGACTCGTGTGAAAAGACACCGATCTCATAGATTTCGAAGCCTCACTGAAATAGACCCTATCATAAGGATAGGTGCAGGACAACTAAAACTTCCCATGAGGGATGGATACATGCCCACACCCACACTCCCAGTTGCTGGCTGAGAGTGCTCTACAATCGGGATCGAAGATCCCATAGATGCGGTAACAGACGGATTCTTAAATGACGTTTGATCAATCATAACTATATTCCCATTAAATGGAAAGCATACAACGTGAAATAGTGAAGAATCTATGGCTTGCATACTATACATCCAATTCCTACCCAGCAAGAGATTGTAGTCAAGGGGCGCATCAACCACCTCAACCTCTATTGCAATAGTCTTCCCTCCCAAACGGACCTTAAGGGAAGGAAGGATCCCGTGCGCTCTAAACGATCTCCCATCAAACACAGTTAACATGGTCACCAATTTAGATGACTCAGGGGAACCTAAACCCTTCCAACATGATAAAGACATCACAGAAGCAGCAGCACCTTCGTCAATCACAGTGCGCTTGACGGTCATGTTAAGACATTCTACGTGAATCAAAAGAGACACATATTAAGGAAAGCGAGGCTGAATTCCTGTAGTTTCAAATTTAATCACGGAGGAAGAATTATCATCATTCACACCAAGGGCAGAAAGCAAAGCCTTCCTTTGCGAAGGACAACTCTAAAGTACTTCTAGTGTACACATCGCACAAGGAGTGTGGCCCAAATCCTCGATAACAGAATAGTTCTGGGCAGCTCGGGCATTAGGATTGTGCCCCAAATGCTTAAGAAATCCCTTAGGAATGCAAGGTGTAGCTTCAGGTTTATCCACAGGTTTTTCAATACACAAAGGAGTCCCTAGTGGATCAGGTTCCTTTCCTGAGCTAGGTTGTGACGAACCATAGTCCTTCGCATGGGTCACAACTTTTGTAGCACGTACCATGTTAATGAAACCATGACCACTACCCTCTGGCGGATCCTAATCACCACTATACTAATCATGGGTCCTCGAGTTCATATTTTGATTGTGAGGTAAAGGGTTAGTCAGTACAGCTGGGCCCTGCGCTAAGAATCTCGAGGCTTCATCGATACGAGGGCACAAGTAAGTAAGGTGATCTTCCTTACACAACTTGCAAGGAAATTTAACCTTACTTTTAGCTTGCTTGTCCTTCCCAGCATTACAGAAATTCTTGTCATTATTATTAGCATTTTCATTCCTATTCCCACCCTTACGATTATTCTTACCCTTCTTTTAATTTCGTTCAGGATGCTAGTTACCCTTCTGGTCCGATGATTGCACCGAAAGCACACTCGTCGTTTGGGCGGGTTGAGATGAAGTTGTGGATTTCCCCAAAGCATACTGGTTGATTGACAATTGACTAACTTGTTTCGCAACCGAATCCATAGTTTTAGCACTCACACAACAAACAATGCCATCGGCATGTGGTCCAGGTTTAACTTTGGGGTCGAAACTAGAACATGGAGCATTGGGAATGATCTCATATAACAAATCAGACTAAGCATAAATCAAATCCAGTTTCTTGCACCCTAAAAATGTCTTGTTCCTCATTTTGCACTCCGAATGTAGAAACATCCTTCGCTATATACGGTAATAATGACTTAAGGAACCATTCGAGGAGGAATTCTGGCGGTATAAAGGCTTTAATTAACCTCTTCCGTCTATGCCACTCTTGGATATGATCTGAGATATGTGTGGCTTTATCCTACTGAAATGTCAACAAGAGTTTTGTACCAACATCATAACGCACTGGTAGCTAGAAGTGGTTAAGAAAATTCATCGTTAGGTCATCGAACAAAGCGAATGCCCCCCTAGGTAGCTCTATATACCATTTCACGGCAGGCCCTGTAAGGGTGCATTGAAACAGCCTTAAATGGATTGAGTCCTGGTGTAAGAAATTCAAAGAGAACCATAGGTGAAAGGTAGTAACATGTTCGCTCAGATCCTTTCCTGGTTTGCCCTCGAATTTGGGTATGTCCAAGGGAAGCTTAGTAGGGACAGTCGACCAAGCCGAGTCATGAGCTACAGGATCGTTCATCAATCTCGACAAGTCAAGAAGATTCAACGTTGCGAGGAAAGGGAGCCGAGGATGAGTAGGTCAATGGACCACTCCTTGATAGTTTTGATTCACATAGGTCTAATTACCATAAACGCCATGGCCTTGGCCATAGTGCCCTCCTCCCGTCTGACCCGTATAGGGTGGCATGGAAGCACCATAGTGTCGTGTACCTTGACTATTTGGAGCTACAAAGCCGTAATTTGGAGAGTTAGTGGGTTGTTGAACCCGCACCCATAAGGTGAAGAACCCTATCCATATTGCGTCCCATAATAGGGTCCATAATTCATCGCATGAGATGTCCCATGAGACACTCCGTAAGTATGAATATACGCTCCGGAAGTAGGAATATACATTCCGGAGGTAGGAATATATGCTCTGGAAGTAGTAATATGACCTCTAGAAGTATGAACATGACCTCCTGAAACCATGGGAGGTACTTGAACATGAGACACAACTGGTCAAGTAATCGTAGTATGGACATGACTCGTAGCAACGTTCCAGCCCAAAGGACCACGTGAATGAGGTGGAGGGTGAACATTCGAAGAACTAGGGACAGAGGATGAAGGGACCTATGAAATTATGTACGTGTTATTCCCTATAGTCACTTGTCTCGGATCTAGTATCCTAATAGGATCACTAACCCTAGACCTAGGAGGAATATGTGATGTAGCTTCCACCACCGAGATGGAAGGTGCAATGTGACTTGTGCTCCCAAACCTCTCCGCATGGTAAGGAATGAGAGTTCCCCTAGGCATAGTGTTAGGCTCAAACTTAGACTCGACATGGAATGCCTAATCATGTCTGGGAAAACCAAACATACCATAACTACCATAACTAGTGCTCACGGGTTCAAAATGAGTCTCATCATCTTCCGGCATTCCATACCGGCGATGCGTCAATGGGAGATCAACACTAGAGTAAGTAGGTCTATCATGAAAAGTACCTGTCTCAGAAATTACAGGACCTAACTCAGTCAAATCAGGTGAAGGATCATAGTTAGGAGTAAACTCCCCATCTTCCACTTGAATGGGAGAAGGTGGTTGAGGAATACCTTCTACATGGTCTCCCATCGTGTGTGAATCAATGTGCGAAGTAGTCTGCCTGGACTGTCTATCTCTCTCTCCCAAAGGAGGAGGAGATGTAGAAGGAAAAATTCCTGCTAAACAATGAGAACGGTGAGGAGCCGCACCTGAACCCACAATGACTCAAAAAATATAAAAGACTCTCTATCTACGCAAACCCTAGGCAAGCTAACGTGCACAAAGCAATCACCAAGAAAATATAAAGCCAAACACAAGCAATCAAGGGTAGGATAAGTGAGCTCTCGAATGAAGCAGGTATGTTTCACCTAGGAGAGGCTTGAGACTCCCATACACAACAAGCGGAGGTATGTAACCAATTATTGTGGCCCTCAGCTTCAACGCATAAATCGACTATGTTGTCCGACCCCAACCTGGCCGGGACACCCTCAGAATAACCCTTGCAGAGTACCCCCTCGATATCCTAGGTAAGGCCACTAAGGTCAACTCAATATAATTAATGGACAGTCGCAAGCGAGATTGACCGTATGGGCATGGTAGCAAATCCCGAAACTCTCGAAAGATCCCCCAGATACGAATACAATCCTGAAAATATCTCCGGTGCTACTCAATAATGACTAGGGGTCATCCCAATCAATAACCGCTCACACTACGTTGTGCTTAACTCCCTTTTGAGAGGAGGATCCTGAGAAACACTGGTTATATCAAGGAATTTCACACACTCGCCTGGACAGACACATACATGTTGTTGTTTAGTGGTCTTGGAGAATTTACTCACAATGAACTATTCCAAGACCCTAAAACCTAATCTTGTTGGTGAACCCTATCAAATAAAATAGTGTAGTTCATTTTAATTAAGCATTGATTTTAATTGGATTTATTACTCAAAAGAGGTATATGGTCGTGCAACTAATGGCATTATGACACAACATGAAGCAAAATGCACACCTAACAATCAATGCAAATGCATTGTGTCCATGAAAAATAGGGTATGCTACTACGTGAAATGCACAATTTTCTTCAAATGATAAATGTAAGCTTTCCTATATGAAATCCTGACTAATGCTCCAAAGCAACTCTAGTACAAGTACTATGCAAAATGCAAGATGCAATGCATGATGATAAGCAAATGTTTTTGGATTTTTTGAAATAAAAATGAGATATTAAAGCAAAAGAATGGCTCTACAACCCCCAGACTCTGCAAGCACACTCAAGCAGCACTCAATCAAAATACTAAAGTAAAATAAATCTAATGCACTAATCCCAAAACAAAAAATCGAAAATGCCATGACAAGAACATTCTTCAATATAGAAATTTTACCCTAAAAAAAAATGTGTCTGGTCAGAAATAGAGGTGTATACAGACTCTAGCAGTATCAATGGAGACTCCGCAATCATCAAAATTCACCCAGTAACCATCCAACTTCCTCTAGAAGGAAAAACTAAGGGCATATGCGATTGTTCGCAGTAAACCCGCGTGTGTACGCGCAAATAGCAATGAAACCCGCGTATATACACGACTGTGAGTTAAAAAATCGCATACAGGAAGAAAGGTGCATAAAAATAAAGGCAAACAGACAAGCTAAGATAAACTTCACACCAATCAGACACTACCAGGAAAACATGCCCCCAGACCCGACACAGAAACAAGAGAAAAAGAGTAATTCAAAGTCATTGAATGCTGATAGAAAACCCCCAAAGGACAACTACTAGGAACTCCCCAGTGGATTCGCCAATTCTGTTACGGAGAGAAATTGCTATGGCTTGGGGTACCACAACAGATAGCTTGACTCCAGAAATCAATCCTTTCCAATATGGAATAGAAATCAAGTATCTAACACTAAAGGATCAAACCTCATACCTTATTCCAGACGGTTGAAGTAGATCCCCGTTGAGCTTTCCAACTTCAGCTTGAATTGATAAATCACTTCCTCAACAACAAGTAAACAAGACAAGCATACTATATATATGGGTGTTAGATCTATTCTAGCATATATAATCAACAATGTATAAACATTTGAAATCATCCATGGATAAAATATTCATTCAAACATACATTATTGGACAGGAAAAGATATTTTTATTAATATAAAATTAGAGATTACAATGGATACAACCTCTGTCGGCACATCTGCGAATCGGAGAAACTGAATCCCCCACTTGGGCCTCCACCACCTCAATCCTCCATCTCTCGATAGCAAGCTCACAAGTAAAATGCAAGCTTGGGAAGAACACAAAAGTGATCCAAGGGACAAAGGGATGCAAACTCAAGTTCCGACAACAATGGACTATAGTTTCTTTGCTCTCAATTCTCTTATATCCTCAATGTATCCAAAGAGTTCCTTATATAGATTTTCAAAGGCGTAATGAAAGGTCGAATCCGAGTGATCTCAAGGCATATGGAAGGCCAGGAGTCAAATGAGTTGGATCCATGTCAAGGAAAACTCCAAAAGGATTTGGATTTTACACACATCCCGATGTACGTGGTTTTAGGGGTCAAACCCACGTATGTACGCGATTAGGGGTTTAAAAGTCACGTGTATTGATTTTCACATGTTTATAGGGATGGTCAAGGAAACATCAAAGGACAAAAAATGGTCCAAGAGGTCTAAGGAGTCTGCAGAGGGATAGGGGAAGGCCATACAAGTATGATTCACCTGGAGTGGTAAAATCAGCTATAACACTAACACCTTATACAAGTCCAAACCAATCTCAGTGAACTCTAAAAACATATCATGTGCACCTATCAAATGGCTAGAATCCCCACTATCAATGTACCAGGCACATGGAGTGGTAGATGCACTCAACAAATTCCCAACAAGCAGATAATACTCTCTTTGATCCTCTACATCAATTTTTTTAATATATACTCTCTCTAAATGACCGTCATATAAATAAAACTCTCTCAAATCGTGTTGTATACTCATCAATCTCTGCAAAAAATTGTTGTCTTTTGATTCTTCTTGTCGTTTTTCGGACATTGTCCAACATAGTATCCAAAATTTTGGCAATAAAATCACTTGAATTTGCTCAAATATTTATTTTGGTCATCGCCCTTCTACTTATCCCCACCCTTGGGGCCCTTCTTGGGATTCTTCTTTTTCCCTTTGGCTTCCAATGCCACATTCTTCTCATATTCCTTGTTGTGAGATGAGCTTCCCTACAGATATCCTCTCCCAGTCTCCTCCTGAATTAAGTCGTCCCAAAGACGATCCAAGAAGGTGTGTGTTCCCTAGCCACAAAGGACTCTAGAAACGTATCCCATCACTTGTTCATTCCATTTAATGTTGTCCACACTAGTTGTTATCCCTCGAATCGACGGTTCTTCGTTTCAGTGATGATACTAAGTGTTATACTAGACAAAAGGACAAATGGATTAAAGACTAAATTTGTTATAGATGAATATGGTCTGAATCGTGTATTCTTTACTCCATCTTTTCTTCTTTTTGTTACGAGAATTAGGTATACACACATGTGGAAATTGTAGCAACTCGCATTTTACACGTGAGTTGACAGTGTGCAACTAGCATTTTTTTAAGTTGTACAAGTGGTTTGTCTAAGGGAAACCTGTGTGTTACACATAGGCTGTCCTTGTCCCACTCGCATATCCCTAAAAAAATTGTTAAAAAATAAAAAGAGATAAGTTAGAAGGTGGTTGAGGTTTATATTTTAACCTCCCCACCTTCCCCAACTGCTTCATCCTTGTAACTTCTATTCTCATTTTATCATAAAAGAATGAGAGAGTGTAGGAGCAAGGGAGAGACACTTTATCTAAAGTTATATTCGAGGAATTTTGTTATAAAAGAGGAGCAAGGAGGCCCAAGTCTTGGTTTCAAGGAGTCACCATCAGATTGAGGTATAATTGTATTTGTTCCAAGTCATTTGATTAATAAAATGTCTTCCCTTTCCACCAATTAATGTATGTTTTTTTATCTTTCATGAATCATGCTTGTAGACATTGAGTTCAATATTGAATTTTAGTCTCTTTTCATATATGTTTTTGGTTTATGATGGTTAAAGGCGTGTGAGAAGGGTGTCTTTTTGCAGGTCTTGAAGAAGCAGATTAGAGATTGTCTTGAAGGAGAATTCAAAGCTAGGACCAGCCTTCAGAAACAATGTGTGTAATCTCAATCACTCAAACCCTTAAAATTTTGTCTTGGTTTGGATCTAACTTGCAATTCTGAATATAACCTAGTATGACGGTGAGCTCCCTAACCCCATTCATAGGAAAAATTCTGAACAACAGAAGTGGAGACTCCACTGGGGATTGGTTGTCTCTTTGGGGTTTTCTTATAAGTTTTCTTGTAAGTTTTCTTTCAGTTTTTGTGTCTTTTGGTTCATGGTTGAATTTGCAGAAGCTATTTGTTTTTTAGTCCAACCCAGACCTGTTGTTTTTCAATTTTTTAATCATTTTTTCAATATGTTAGGACAGGCACACTAGTTTGGATCCGGACTCGTAATGGTGAATTCAGGTATTTTATCAGCTATGGTGCTTTTCTTAATTTTCTTTGCGTTCTCTTGAAGTCTCTTAATTTTCGGGATTACCGATCTGTCTTTACTTAACAAGACTTGAATTCTTGTTGTCACATTTGTTTCTGTTGTTTATTCCTCTTCTGTATCAAAAAGTGAGACATAGTCCCATAAAACCAGAGCATCATCCTCTAGTTTTTTTGTGGGTTTACTATCTTTTTCCTCCTCATCATCAGATTCTGTTAATTTAGAGTCCAATAGCTGATTCATAACTAATGTCATCGAATTTATCCATTGAGGACAATTTTTTTTAGAATGGGGTTGTTGATGAAAAGTGCAAAAGTTATCCATACCTACCTCTATCAAGTTCATTGATGCAGGACTGTGTGGAGGAGGTTTATGTTGATTGTTTTCCTCTCTCCTCTTATAGTAAGGCTTAAAATATTTATGAGTTTCCTTTTCTTTTTCCAAATCTATTATTCTATTAGATAGCTTCTGCATCATTTTTACCATCCCCTCAAAGTCATGTGACTACTCTTCCTTGGGCTTAGTAAATAATAAGGCTTTCTTATCAAAAGTTTTTTCTTCCGACTGCTCAGGATAGTCTTCTATGCTCTCTCTTTCAGCTTCTACTCTCTCAGCTTCTTCATAAGTTTTTGATAATGTGGGTTTGACTTTCATCTTGGAAAACATGGCCAAATTAGTCCCTAAAGCTGAAGTATAGTATTCAATCAGAACTTTATCAGTTGCAGAAAAATTCTTAAAATAAGAAGCAAACCTTTGGGTGAAACTATGCACTTTCTCTTTTCTTTCTTTCTTCAAAGCGCATAACCCTTTCATTAGAGCTGCGTGAGTTTTCTGGGATGCATATTTATTTCTGAATATCATTTCAAATGTGTCCCAGTCTGGGATTGAGTTTGTAGGCAGAGCAAAATACCATGAGGCTAATGCACCTTTCAGGGTATGTGGAAACAATCTGCAAACTACATATCCATGATCTCTAGCCTTTAGCCCTTCTATAGCCAAGTAAAATCTTTGCAAATTATCGTCTACTAAAACCTTTTCACTTGGGTCAAACTTGGGTAGCATTTTCTCAAAATCCTGAGGTAAGTCATGTAAAGGAGGTGTTAGGTTTAGAGGTGACCTAGCCTTCCAAGAAGGTGGTGGATTCGGTCGATTGGGTGGCTGATTTGCATTTACGCCTACCATGAGTCTGGGTGGAGAGTGAGGTGGTGAATGAACAGGAGTATGAACCGATGAACAGTAAGGAGTCTCTGGGCCTACTTGATTCAAAGGCTGTATAACTTCCTGTAAGGTTGTTTCTACAACTTCTTCCAAATCTCCAACCAACACTGAGTCTTCCAATACAGGATGGTCTTTTTTCTTATACTCTCTTCTGGGTAAATTAGGGATTATCAGTAATCCTGTAATACTTTTCACATATGCCCTAGCATGTCTTCTCAGATCATTAACTACTTCATTGTTTACAGAATACAAATGTTCTTTACCTTTCTCTTCATGAATTGGATTGGGAAATGAACTGCTTTCAAAATTATCATTGGTGGAGTAATTTCGAGGAAATGGGTTTCCTCGGCTAGCCATGCACTGGCGGCCCTCATTCTAGCTCCAAAAACTATTGAGGCCTAGAAAATCGTAGGTGACAACAGCAAGGTATTCTCCCCAGTAAACATTTCCAACTAGCCCATTCTTGTTTGGTATGGGGAATCTGTCTGGTTTGCGGTCCAACTACCGTAGGTCAAGTAACCAAAATAAAGGGTTTTACTGCTTACGGCTCGGTCCACCGTGTATCTTTTTTGGTTTTTTTTTTTAATTTTTAAGTATGAGATGCAAATGCCTATCTAAAATGCAGATTGATAGATAATACGAGGATCAGTCACAATGTGATGCGCATGTTCTTACCTCTTGTATTAACTCTCTCGCATCTAAATCACACACAACAAGAAAACTAAAACTAACTTAACTAAACTGTCCTTAGGGAGTGAGATTATCATTTAATGAGTAATGTATTACTGTTCATGCATTAAGAAAAATCATAGGTAGTTGTTCTTTATTTCGAAACACATAAACATGAATAGATAGATGAACAACAAGATAGCTCATTGTTTATGAAAAACATTCATTACTCATAGTGGAAATTCCATAAAATAAACTAGAGAGCATTCATACAAGAACATAGGTTCAAGAAGTTAGAACGATTTCACAGTTAATGGACAAAAGATGAAAATGAAATAGTTCCCCTTCAACAACATCCATTGCACAACATTTGAAAATTCCACCAAAGCTTTCTCCAATAGGAAAAATAGTAATTATCTATTGCAAAAGGAAATAGTTCTTCTTACAACATGTTCTCACAAGTCTAAATGGGAAAATTCCCTATTCCCTCTAATTATCCTATATTTATACAAACAACAAAACCTTTGGGTTGCCCCCCCGGGTGACCTTTGGGCTCCCCTAACCGTTTAATCTCACAATTCTGTCCTTTGTGAGTGCTCATGATTCATACAAGACGTTACATTTTAGATTAAGATCTACAAGCACTTTGTAAAAAGGGACCGGCTTGGTAACTGATGAGCCATTTCCAAGCCTGGGCCTCTGCTGCTATCAATTATGTTCAATAATATGTTGATCTCAACCTTTCACTATCTTCCTCTATGAGCAACATCTTTGCTTCTGACTTTTCCTTTAGAGACGTATTCTTCATAGAAACAATCATCAAACTGGATCTGAAAAATCTTCTAAGTCTGTCTGTAGTTAAATGAAAAAAACCCATCATTAATATGGACAGCATTCAAGAAAATGTAAACCACACTATTAATGAGGCTAAGCATCAAACATGTGACCCTGCACTGTGTTCTCATCACAAAAAACCCCAAACAAGAATCAAAAACCACCGCTGCCCAAAAATAGGGTAAAAATACACATAGAACAGGCAGGAAAACCCTCAACGGCAGGAAAAATCACTAAAGCATCGGTAGGATAGTCTTATTCACAGCCGCAATGACGAGCTTCAGAAAGACAATGGGCTCCGCAGCAACCGAGCATATCGGCGAAATAAACACTAAACTGCAGCCTCGGACCTCGAAACCACTGCGGCATCGGATGGCTAGTTCAAAGAGGAGTTGTAACAGCAGAAGTCATATGGACTAAGGGTTCCGCAGACCAGTAAACATTGGAGGAAACCAGAACAAACCATCGTCAAAAATCAAACAAACCATCGGCGTACTGAACAACTACATGTCGGATGGTTAATCTGTTAAGGGGTTGCAACGGTGGAACACAATTAGACCACAGACCCCGCAAAACCTGAAAACTTCGATGATTGAAACAACCCAATTAGGTCATGTATCGGCGAAGAAAAAGACTAGTCCCCAATCAAATTTCCAAAATAGTTTCGATAGTGAAAAAAAACAAATCATTTTTAAAAAAACCCACGGAATCGGCAAGGATAAGGGCTTCCGTCGGAAGGCTTGCAATCTGCCATCCGAAATGGCGACAACACAAAGGACTATTGTTTCGACGGTGATGAAACAAAAAACACCGAAATCAAATAAAACAAAAAAAGAAACGCATCAGTGAAAAACATGGCTTTAGATCGTGTCATTCATTAGTTAATTCCCGCAACGGCGACTGCGTAGATGGCTATGGCCCTGATTCACAGTTCGATAAGCTTTCGACAACGAAAAAGGAAATCATCCATAAGTCAAAGCATATATTTCAAGTCATCGGCATCAGCTGATAAAGATAGTCATTCAACAATTTAACTCAATTTAACCTCAAAGAGTAGCAAAGGAACAACAAAGTTTAGCAATCCAAAACAGATCTAGGTAAGATAAAATTTACAAGGAAGGTCCAAAATTTTAAAAAATTTGGGAAAACGTTGCAGCTGCAACAATTAGCAACTACCTGGTGAACCCAGATCTTTGGATAACTTCTTCCTTAAGTAACAAACTATTTTAACAATAAAACCAACATGTTGAATTCTTCTAGATGTCTGGATTTCCCAAATGGAAAATATATGTACTTTTAATCATTGATGATAGTCCCATTTAGGAAAATGGAAACCAAGATCTCAAAGTCAAGACAACTCTTATGAGGCCAGGAAGATGGGTTTCATTTTTTACCTTTGTCTTCGGGTAGCTTCCAGCTTCGACACCACAGGATTGTAACATATGGTAAACAAAAATATTCATTTGTTCCTCACTCCCATGTCATTTTGCACTTTTTTGTGTTTTTGGACTTTTTTGTCCTTTTGAGTCCTCCTCATACATTTCTTTCTGAATTTTTTATTCAGGATCCTCTATCCATAGTGTCCTTTTGTGTGAGAGATGTATTTAATTTTCAGCTCACAGACGGAGAAGAACTTTTGGCAATTCTGTACTCATATGATTCAGTACTTTGTTTTGATACATATTGCTTTCTTAGGAGTTTTGACTCATATTAGCCTTTTGGATTTCAATTCTTGGCATGGGATCATTTATATATAATATATTGTTTACCCTGCTTCCTTTCTGTGGGTATTTTGTTGTCACCACCTAGGACATTTTTAATTGTGAGATGGATGGAGCCTCGAAATAGTATTCCAGACCTTTTGATCTTGAGTTATTTTACAGGGATTAAGTAGGACTTCAATGTGTTCATGGCCATTTAGGAAAACTGCTGAACTAGAAGAAATTCATTTAGATAAAACAATAGTACATAGTCTTACACTCAAGGACTTTTAGTTAATCCAGAATCCTGATGCCCCCCTTGCAACCAAAATTTTGCCTCTTTTTATTGAAATCAATCAAAATCTAAACTGAAAACAAGCAGAAATAAAATAAATCAAGCAAACAATCAAAATCAGTTTATTTATGTACAAAACAAAAACAAAAATCAGGAAAAATAAGGTTTGACAACTAAACCATTAATTGGTAAGTTCTCTTCCCACCCCTGTAAATCTTGCAATTTGTAGGTTGAGGGGCCAAGTTTTGCTGCAATCTGAAAAGAGCCTACCCATAACTATTGAAACTTTATGTGCTTCCCCTTCTCATCATGTGGGTGATCCCACTTAAGAACCAGGTCTCCCACTTCAAATTCCTTTGTTCCAGCTTTGTGCTTATCAAACCACCTTTTCACTACTTCCTGAAGTTGCTTAAAACATTCTTTGGCCCTGGATCTATACTCTTCCGCCTTCAAAAGATTATAGATTCTAATTTGCAAGATTTCATTATCTGTGCCTCTAGACTCTTGGGCTATTATGGAATATGGTAGCATAATGTTAGGAGGAAGTATAGCCTCTTTCCCATAAATAAGGGTATACAGTGACACACCTAAGGAATTCTTGGGTGTGACCCTATCAACCCAAAGAGTGTTTGGTAGTGCTAAATGCCAACTTCTTTGGTTTTCTATCACATTCTTTTTTAAGATCCTAATCAGATTCTTGTTTGTAGATTCTGCAAACCATTCCCTTGGGGGTAGTAGTTGGCAGAATAATGCAACTTAATTCCTTTTTCATGAGAAAATGTAGTTAATAAAATAGAAGACAAATAAGTAGCATTATCGAAAACCAAGAAAATTGGAACCCCAAACCTGTTCATAATATGGTCTTGCAAGAAATCCATGACCGCATGTTCATTGACCTTACGTAGCGGAATGGCCTCGACCCATCTAGTGAAGTAGTCAATTGTTGTTAAAATATATTTGTGCTGCAAGGAAGAATTTGGTTTTATTTCTCCAATGACATCAATTCCCCATTACTCAAATGGTTCAGTTATCATCACAGGATTCAATGGTCCTGCTGCTTTGGCTTGTCTTCCCCCACACCTCTGGCAGATATCACACTTTCTAACATGGGCATGAGCATCATTGAACAGTGTGGGCCAATAGTATCCGGCTCTGAGAATTTTGTGGGTTGTCGTATCTCCTAAAAAATGGCCTCCAACAGGCCCATCATGTAACTCTGTTATGACCTTTTTTGCATCTTCTTTCTCTAAGCATCTGAGAAGGACTCCATCATAATTATTCTTGAATAAAATTCCATCAATGATCTGATATGCAGCTGATTTAAGGCGCAACGCTCTTCGCTGTTTATAATTCCAATGTTCTGGAAACAATCCTTCCTGTAGGTAATGAACAAGGTCTCGGTATCAGGAATCTGGAGAACTGAAAAGAGGACATACATCCATCATATGTAATTCAGCTTCATTTTCCCAATCGTTTTCTTCATTATTTTTACCTTCAGCCATTAATTTGCACAGTCCTTGCCCTTTAACTATGCACACTGGTTTGAATTCGAGGTCATATTCTTGTAAATTTGTTACCCAGTTGCCTCTTCTTTCTCCTAATTCCTTTTGTACAAAAAGAGACCTCACAGCTGGGTGTGGAACTATTACCTTTGTCTGGTTCTTAAGTATGTACGGCCTGAATTGTTTTACCACTTTGAAGACTACATAAGCTTGTTTATCTATCGTTGGGTAATTCAATTCGGACCCCTATAGACCAGTGCTCATAAATGATATGGGAAACTCATCTCCCCCATATTCCTTCTGAGTAAGCACCGCTGCTAGTGAATCGTCAGAAGCAAAAGTGTACAAAATAAAATCCTTCTCAAAATCTGGACTTTTGAGAGAGTGTGCATGAGAAATATATGTCTTTATTTTACTAAATGCATTCTTCTCTACATCAGTCCATTTTAATTATACACTTTGTTTCACCATTTGCTGCAAAGGTTTAACAATTTGAGCGAAATCCTGCACAAACCTTCGCACGAAATTTAACGTCCCCATGAATGATTGCATCCCTTTTTTGTTATGGGGTAATGGGATCTGTTCAATAGCTTTTATCCTTTTTGGGTCTATGGAGATCCCTTTTTAGAAACCACGTGACCCAGTAGCTTTCCTTCTGTAACAGCAAACACACATTTCCTTGGATTCAGTGAGATGCCGTATTTTCGACCACGCTCAAAAATTTGTTTTAAATGGAATGTGTGTTCTTCTCTCTTCTTTGAAAATATTGTCACATCATTGAGATACACTACAACACTATGGCCAATTAGACCACGGAAAGCTATATCCATAGCCCTCTGGAAAGTAGCTCCAGCGTTAATGAGTCTGAAGGGCATCCTTCTGCAAGCAAAATTTCCCCATTTTGTTCTGAATGTAGTCTTAAGTATGTCTTCTTCAGCTACTAACACTTGATTGTAGCCAGAGAATCCATCTAATAACGAAAATAACTCAGAACCTGAAACCATTTGCAATATCTGTTCCATGGGCGGGACTGGATAGTTGTCTTTGTCTGAAGCACGATTTAGGTTTCTGAAATCCACACATAGTCTGATTTCTCCAGAATTCTTCCTTACTGGTACAAAATTTGAAACCCATTCTGAGTGTCTAACTTTGAATATAATTTTGGCATCCAATAATTTCTTCACTTCACTCTAAATTAACAGCTACAGTTTTGGATGCATCTTCCTCAAAGGTTGCTGATAAGTCTTGACTCCAGATTTAATAGGAATGATGTGTTGTATAATCTTGGTATCATATGTTTTAAGTTCTTCATATGTCCAGGAAAATACATCTTCGTACTGTTTAAACAAACTAATGAACTTATTTCTTTCACCCGGGGAGCAACACTTTCCCAAATTTACATATTTGGGTTTAACTTCAGTTCCCAAATTTATCAGCTCGAATTGCAAAGATGAGTTGTGAGTCTTGAAATTTGCTGGTCTTCTAAACTTGCTGTCTAAATCAAACATATCCTATAAAGTCCTGACCCCTTTAGGAATGAAGTTGTCAAATTTTAACTCAGCTTGGTGTTCTTCATCATCGATAATTGCCCCTTTGAAAGTTTCATCATTCATTAAACATTCCAAGATTTGTTGATCATCATCAAAAACTCGTATATTAGTAATCATGTCTGGAACTGAAGGCCTGAAAAGTAATTCAATAGAACACTTGTTATTTGTAGGCACAAGCCTTGCAGCCGAGGTAGCTAACAAGTCAATTGTTGCATTCTTAAGTCTATGAATGGATAAAATATTAAATGCATAAAAATTTGTCAACAAATCCCATACTTCATTCTGATAAGATTTTAAATGAGGTGAGATGTGATGTATCTATTTTGGAATCTGTTTTACAATTATTTCAGAAACCCCATATACTTTCAGATTTTCTACTTTCAATTCAATTGATTTTCTTAGTCCTTGAACTAATGCTTCATATTCAGCTGTGTTATTGGTAGATTCAAACTCTAATATACATGAAAGAAAATGTTTATTCTTCTTTGGATCAATCAGGACACAGCCAGCTCTTGATCCTTCCAAAGTTTTAGATCCATAAAAAAAAAGCATCCAAAAACTATCTACTTCTATTGTACTTGAATCAACATCTACATCTGAAACTAATTCTACTATTTTACAGTCAAATTCATTAGCCCATGAAAACCGAAGGAGATCGGGTTGTGTGTCTAGTGTGCCGCTAACTTCTTCTGCTTGGTAGTTTCCTGGTTCTAGTTCAATGAAGTAATTCCCCAATACAGAATTCACTCGTTCATTCTTACCCTCCAGCTGAGTAACATTGTGCTTCATGTGGGGCTCTCTTAATACTTTAATTTGATTGGGACTTCCCTTATAAGGCAACCACAGATGTGACAAATCTAAAGCAAAATACCCATTTAGATTTGCTGACCAATCTCGACTCAAAACAATTCCATAAGCTTCAGGTATGTCTACTACTACAATATCTATGAACTGACATACCTTTTTCATTTGAAGATAGTCGAATCAAAACATCCTCCATTTCCCCAATTAGCTTCACATTTGTTCTGTATAACTGAATAACCTACCAGGTAGATGGTTTAGGCTGTCCATTTATCTTTTTGCAGACTAAAAGCGGCATAACATTTACAGATGCCCCTGAGTCCACTAAACAATTGTGTACTTTATGGTTGAAATTTTCAAAATTCAGGAGAAATGATGGGGTTTTGCATTTAGGCTTACCTCCCACACTTTCTTCACCAATTTCCTCTTCTTCCAGTTGATTTTCAGTGGGAAGCTTTTCTTCAGGTATCTCAAGGGATTTTAACAACCTTTCTTTCTGCTAAGGCATATTAAGCATTTCAAACAGCGAGATATTTGCCTTAGCCCTCTTAATATCTTCCACAATGTCATACTCCATCTTATGCTCTTTGAGATTCTTTTTTACATCATCAGTCTTCTCTTCAATGGGCTTGATAGGCATGTTGATTTGATTTGGATCCTGACTCATAATGGTGAATTTAGGTATTTTATCAGCTGTGGTGCTTTTATGAATTTTCTATACATTCTCTTAAAGTCTCTTAATTTTTGGGATTACCGATCTGTCTTTACTTAACAAGCCCTAACTTCTTGTTGTCACATTTGTTTCTATTGTTTCTTACTTTTCTGTATCAAAAAGTGAGACACAATCCCATAAAACCAGAGCATCATCCTCTTGTTTTTATATACGTTTACTATCTTTTTCCTCCTCATCATCAGATTCTGTTAATTTAGAGTCCAATAGTTGATTCATAACTAATGTCATCGAATTTATCCATTAAGGACAATTTTTTTTAGAATGGGGTTGTTGATGAAAAGTGCAAAAGTTATCCATACCTATCTCTGTCAAGTTCATTGATGCAGGACTGTGTGCAGGAGGTTATGTTGATTGTTTTCCTCTCTCCTCTTATAGTAAGGCTTAAAAGATTTCTGAGTTTCCTTTTCTTTTTCCAAATCTATTATTCTGTTAGATAGCTTCTACATCATTTTTACCATCCCCTCAAAGTCATGTGACTGCTCTTCCTTGGGCTTAGTAAATAATAAGGCTTTCTTACCAAAAGTGTTTTCTCCCGACTACTCAGGATAGTCTTCTATGCTCTCTCTTTCAACTTCTACTCTCTCAGTTTCTTCATAAGTTTATGATAATGTGGGTTTGACTTGCATCTTGGAAAACATGGCCAAATCAAGCCCTAAAGCTGAAGTATAGTATTTGATCAGAACTTTATCAGAAGGCTTATTAGTTGCAGAAAAAATCTTAAGATAAGCAGCAAACCTTTCTCTTCAGGAATCGGATTGGGAAATGAACTGCTTTCAAAATTATCACTGGTAGAGCAATTTCAAGGAAATGTGTTTCCTCGGCCAAACATGCACTGGCGGCCCTCCTTCTAGTGCCAAAAACTGTTGAGGCCTGGAAAATCATAGGCAACAACAGCAAGGGATTCTCCTCAGTAAATGTTCCCAACTAACCCGTTACTGTTTGGTATGGGGAATTCATCTGGTTTGCGGTCCGGATACCCTAGGTCAAGTAACCAAAATAAAGGGTTTTACCGGTTACGACCCAGTCCACCATGTATCTTTTTTAGTTTTTTTTTAGTTTTAAGTATGAGATGCAAATGCCTATCTAAAATGCAGATTGATAGAGAATACAAGGAGAGGTCACAATGTGATGCGCAAGTTCTTACCTCTCGTCTTAACTCTCTTGAATCTAAATCACACACAGCAAGAAAACCAAAACTAACTTAACTAAACTATCCCTAGGGAGCGAGATTATCATTTAATGAGTAATGTATTATTGTTCATGCATTAAGAAAAATCACAGGTAGTTGTTCTTTATTTCAAAACAAATAAACATGAAATAAACTAGAGAGCATTCATACAAGAACATAGGTTCTACAAGTTAGAACGATCTCATAGTTAATGGACAAAAGCTGAAAATGAAATAGTTCCCCTTCAACAACATCCATTGCACAGCATTTGAAAATTCCACCAAAGCTTTCTCCAATAGGCAAAATTGTAATTATCTATTGCAAAAGGAAATAGTTCTTCTTACAACATGTTCTCACAAATCTAACTGGGAAAAAGTCCCTATTCCCTCTAATTCTCCTATATTTATACAAACAGCAAAACCTTTGGGTTTCCCCCCGGGTGACCTTTGGGCTCCCCTAATCGTTTAATCTCACAATTTTGTCCTTTGTGAGTGCTCATGATTCATACAAGACATTACATTTTAGATTAAGATCTACAAGCACTTTGTAAAAAAGGACCGGCCTGGTAACTGATGAGCCATTTCCAAGCCTGGGCCTCTGCTGCTATCAATTCTGTTCAATAATCTGTTGATCTCAACCTTTCACTATCTTCCTCTGTGAGCAATATCTCTACTTCTTAATTTTATTTTAGAGATGTCTTCTTCACAGCGGCAATCATCAAACTGGATCTGAAAAATCTTCTAAGTCTGTCTGCAATTAAACGAAAAAAACCCATCATTAATATGGACAGCATTCAAGAAAACGTAAACCACACTATTAATGAGACTAAGCATCAAACATGCAACCTTGCGCTGTGTTCTCATCACAAAAAACCCCAAACAAGAATCAGAAACCACCGCCACCCAAAAATAAGGTAAAAAAACACACAGAACAGGCAAGAAAACCCTCAATGACGGGAAAAATCACTAAAGCATCGACAGGATAGTCTTATTCACAGCCGCAATGGCGGGCTTCATACAGACAATGGGCTCCACAGAAACCAAGCATATCAATGAAATAAACACTAAACTGCAGCCTCGGATCTCGGAACCACTACGACATCGGATGGCTAGTTCAAAGAGGAGCTGTAACGGCGGAATTCATATGGACTAAGGGTTCCGCAGACCTGTAAACATTGGAGAAAACCAGAACAAACCATCAACAAAAATCAAACAAACCATCGGCGGACTGAACAACTACATGTCGGATATTTAATCTGCTAAGGGACCGCAACGGTGGAACACAATTAGACTACGGACCCCGCAAAACATGAAACCTTCGGTGATTGAAACAACCCAAGGTCATGTATCAGTGAAGAAAAAGACTAGTCCCCGATCAAATGTCCAAAATAGTTCTGATAGAGAAAAAAAAACAAATCATTTTAAAAAAAACCCGCGGAATTGGCAAGGATAAGGGCTTCCGTTGGAATGCTTGCAATCTGCCATCCGAAATGGTGGAAACACAAAGGACTGTTTTTTCGACAGTGATGAAACAAAAAATGCTGAAATAAAATAAAACAAAAAAAAATGCATTGGCGAAAAACATGGCTTTAGATCAGGTCATTCATTAGTTAATTCCCGCAACGGCGGCTGCGTAGATGACTATGGCCCCGATTCACAATTCGATAAGCTTCCGACAGTGAAAAAGGAAATCATCCATAAGTCAAAGCATCAAGTTCAAGTCATCAGCATCAGCAGATAAATATAGTCATTCAATAATTTAACTCAATTTAACATCAAAGAGTAGCAAAGGAACAACAAAGTTCAACAATCCAAGACAGATCTAGGCAAGATAAAATTTACGAGGGTCCAAAATTTTAAAAAAAATGGGAAAATGTTGCAGCTGCAACACACCTTTGGCCCCATATGGTGTCAGCATTGTTTGAGCTTCAGTATTAGCTACCCTTCCCATGCATATTGACTGGACTGGCGACTGTTTCATCGAAACATTTCTTTTTGTAGATTTAGTATCTTAACCTCTAGGTTTCTACATAGGTGACGGTGGAAGGTTATTCCCACTGTACCTAGGGAATACATGGGAGGAAACCCCGTGCGTATCTTTGGAAAATTAGTTGGTGATTCAAACTCTTTCCCCAAAGTGATTTTATTGTGGACACTGAGTAACTACTCTCCACCCTTCAATAGTCAATCCTAGTCCCTCAACATCCCATAATTCCCTTTGGAAGGTATCTTTGTTTGACTAGTCTGGATACTTAGGGATTTTTCTAGTGGTGTTTGTTTGGACTATTTGTGCCTTAGTTGGCCTTAGGTTCATTTAGTTTGAGATATTATCTATGGAGGATCAGGCTCTTCATAGGTTAAGAAGGTTCAAAAACCTTCCCCCACTTATGGAGGATCCCCCACTGCCACCTCAAAGGTGACACATCAACACAAGTGGTTCTTTTGAACCAATAGGGATAAGTGAAATTCCTGAGGAATCTAAACTTATCATTCATACTACACCTATTCCTCATACAGTCGAGGTTGAATATTTGCAAGCTGAAGAGTTTGCAAGAAATTTTAACCCACCCTTAACTGATTTAGAGGATTCAGTTATTGTGCAAGTGCTTCCTTTTGGTCAACCCAGGATTAGTGCATATAGAATTACTTCAAGTTTTAATATGGATAAAACAAGGGAAGGATTGGGAGACCTTTATACTCCCACAACATTTATGCCATCAGGTGGATTATCTCCTCCTCGTGTCATTATCCCAATATCTAATACTCATTCTGCACTAGCAGTGTCTTTAAATTTTAGTTCAGCCACCTTAATTTCACCTAGTACTCGAGTGATTAATCATTTGATATCTGTGAATCTCACTACTGTATCTTCTATAGCAATTATTATTGGCATACCTAGCTATGAACCTTTTACATCATCCCCTTTGTTTCAAAACTTTCAAAACAATCCTACCAGTTCTGCCCCTTTCGTTCAGGGTTTTCCTTGGTATGTGGAATGTATTCCTCCTTCTTCATTGTTTGTGGGATCTTTACCTACATACTTTGGTGCACCCTTTGTAAACCAAAATCCTTTTACAAGATTTAGTTTACAAAGTGTTGTTCAAACTTCGACTATAATGGTTGGGATTTCTTTTTCATTGTTTGGTGGAAGGAACACTACTCTCATTTATATAGTGCTTATTTTAGTCGAAATACTCAGCCTTAAGTTCAATATAATACATCACAAGGATGTAACCCTTTATCATTTGCATGGAATCCTTTTCAAACCATTTTCACCTCACAACCGATGGTTGGGGGTAACACCAACCAACCTTACCATAATTTTGGTCCAGGGAATCCTTCCCACCAAACTTATCAAACCCAATATTTGATTAGGCCTCGCCTTCCTTATTTGGAAACCTTAAACTTGCCATGTCTATCGGAAATAATGAATGATCCAGTGCGTCACGACCATACTTAGCCACCTGTCCCAATCAAACTACCTTCATATATCCCTGACTTTGAAATCAAAATTGGAAAAGATCCAGGAGACCATGTCACAACTTTCCATCTTTGGTGTTCTTCGAACTCGGCGAATGATGACTCCATCTAGCTGATAATTTTTCAATAAACCCTAACTGGTGTGGCAGCTAAATGGTACATCGAACTCCATTATGTCACTTATGATAGTTTTTACGATTTAGCAACAGTTGTTCTTAATCACTTCCAACTCCATGTCCGTTATGATGTCGACACATATATTTTGTCCACTTTTAGATAAAATAAATCCACACATATATTTGATCACATTTAGGTGGGGAAGCAACAAAATAGGTTGATTAAGACTAATATACCTCCTGAATTATTTTTATATTGGTTTTTGAAGTCGCTTTTTCCTTATATCTCAAAAGATGTCTCTACTTTAGGAGTAACTACAGAAGAAGAATCCATACCCGAATCCCAACAACTTGACCTAATTTATGCTCAGTCTAGGATTCTATATGAGATTATACCGGATGCACCTAGATCAAATACTGAATCTGTGAAACCAAAACCTGAAACACATGTCGATGGAATTGTAGGTCTAGTCAAAACACCTACTGTAGAATCTTTGGCTAAAAAAAAACATGATTTCTTTGTGAATCAATATGTAGTAAAGGAGACTACTATCGCCACACCTTCCCCTCAAGTGATTAACAATGTATAGTCTAACCAAAAGGGTACTCAACAATCCAGTGAGAAAAATAATGGAGGAAAGAAGGGAGAAGGTAACCAAAACAAATCCAAACCCACGAATAATGCCAAGGGGGGTAAGAAAAAAAATTGAAATTCCCTTGCAATATTTTCCAAGAATATCACCTAAGTCACCAATGCCCCCTTATGGAAGAAGCCCAGAAGTTGGTTAAACAACAACCTATTGTCCTCAAAGATCGATTTCCAAAGGGAAGAAATACAAATTTGGGTGGATCTAGTATCATTGGGGGAACCCAAGGTGCCTCCTCATCTTATCAATATTATATTAACATGGTATGCTCCCACACCCTATTGAAAATTAGAGTGAAAAATTATGACCCCGAGACGTCACAAAAAGAGAAATAGGATGTTGAAACATCGACCCCTCTTTCCATTGAAAAATCGATCGATCTTATGCCTAAGATACTAAAAGGTTTCTTTAAGAGGGAATTGCACAACCTTAACATAAGGGTTGATCCTAATTATTCAGTTGTAGAAAATTTATCCCAAACACCTTGTGCCATGTCAGCCTTAGAAGTGATGCAAAGTTGTCCCTCGCAGCGGAATGCACATTTAGCAACTATAGGTAGTCTTGGCGCTACAGATATACTAGTTAAGTTTGATATGTTTGATATCAAACCATGCTTTTTGTATCACGTAGCTTTCCAATACGAAGTAGTCCAACAGACTAAAACCATTGGATGAACGGTTGTTGATGAAGGCAAGCTTTAGGGTCCCCTAATTTGGTACCATCTATAACCTTGCTCATTGCTTTCGATGGTAGGTATTTTCATCCTCACGGTATTCTTCCTTCTTTTGATATTGAGTTAGCATGGAAAGTAGTTTCGGTCATCATTGAAGTGATAGAGGATCCACTCAACTATAATTTTATTTTGGGTAGATATTAGACTTATGTTATGTGTGTTATCCCATCATTCATGTTCTGAGTACTTATGTTATGTGTGTTATCCCATCATTCATGTTCTGAGTACTTATGTTTCCTCATGAAGGAAAGATGGTTACAATTGATCAATTGTCATTTACCTGAAAAAGTCGTACAAATACATCGAAATCAAATATATCGATAATTGATTAGGCTCACCTACCAAATGAGAGTTTAGGAGTAGGAATGTATACTTCGCTTATGGGGACATTCGATCTTCCTGCTCCTATAAATTATATTGGATCAACTATCGTGGGGAACATTGATTTTTCACAAAGGGATTTTCCAAATATGAGTGATCCATGGATTTTACCCACGCAATCTGAAGCAAAAGTGACCTTATATACAACAGAAGTTGCTTACCAAGATCTTTATGATGTTGTTGTAGATCTCACCATGACTATTGTCTATGAGTAGTCAGATGAAGATTACTTTCATGCATGAGCCACAAACTCTACATATTCGTCTAACTTCTTAGATATGGTTTTACATTAAGACAAAGCCATTCCGGAAGCAATGATATGACTTGATAAGCCTTGGGAACATATGCACCATATGTCTTATTTTCTCCCAGACCTAAGTAGAATAGAGAATCAATAGTTTCATGCGAGACTTTGTGAGGATATTGATCATCCCATAAACCCTTTAGCAATAGAAGGATTTTTTGCTGAAGGGAATATGGTAAACATTTATGAAACTAGGGAGATCAATATTTCCACTAAACTCAATGTCATGGAGAATGGTTATATTGTAGCAAACTGTTTGCCTAAAGAGATTACCATTTATACAAACCTTTTTAATAAATGTCGCGATGTATTTTCCTAGTCATATGAGGAGATGCAGGCATTGACCCATCCATTGTTGAACATGAAATCAAGAAATATTCTAACCTTAACCGATTTGACAAAAACTTTGTCCTCTAAATCCAAGAAAGGTGACAATTGTTAAGCTGAATTTGAGAAGCTCTTAAACGCATGTTTCATCTATCCTATTTTGATGACGGAATGAGTACCCAACCTCATTCCTGTCATTAAGAAGCAAGGGTTGATTTGTGTCTCTATTGATTTTAGGTATTTGAATAAATCATGTTCGAAAAATAACTACACCATGTCATTCATTGATCAAATAATAGATGTGTGTACAAGTACTGATATTTTTTCTTTTATAGATGTATTTTTGGGTATAACCATATTCAAATTAAGCCTGGAGATCAACGCAAGACTACTTTTATTTGTCCCTGGGGTACCTTTTCATATAGGAAGATCCCATTTGGTTTGAATAATGTTGGAGCCACCTTTAAACAACCTATGAATTTCACCTTCCATGATATCAAACACATAGTTGAACCTTACCTAGATGACATCTTGACACAATCTCGCAAGAGAAGGGATAATCCAGCCCATTTACGATTAGTGTTTGAACGATGTAGACACTATAAGTTTCATTTAAATCCATACAAATGTGTCGATTCAAGATGGTTTTTAGGATTCATATTGTCCAGCAAGGGGATTATGGTTGACCCACTTACAATGGAGGCGATTTTAAATCTGCCTCGTCCTCAAGCAATCAGACAACTTCAGATTTTACAAGGAAATCCAATTTTCTCCGACGTTTTATAGTAAACTATGCTAAAACTAAAGAAGTTCCCAAGTCTACTTTCTTGGACTCTTTAAACCTATACAAGAAAGATACTATTTAAAAATAGAAATGGAATGGAAATATCTCCTTGGAAACAAGTTTACATTTTGCTTGAACAAAGCACCAGTTTGAGTCTCTCAACAGTTGGGGAAAACATGTAACACCTTAAATATTTATCTTAATAGATAAATAAATATATTTTTATAATTGAATTGATTATTTTTACAATGCAATGGTCAAATGTTTTATATGACCATAAGTCAAATAGCCGTGTCTCCTAATGAGAAGACAATTATTCGACTTATGGTCATATAAAACATTTGACCATTCCATTGTAAAAATCATCAATTCAATTATAAAAATATATTTATTTATCTAATAAGATAAATATGCAAGGTGTTACCAGCTTACAAGTAGTATCAAAGCTTCAGGCTCGTCTCTCTGCTCACTCTCATATTATGGAGCCTGATATTCCAGATTTAGAGATGTTATTCAGTCGTGTTTGTACCCCATGTTTACTGTACACTCATTCCCCAACTTTGGCGTTCGGGGGAGAAGCCCCCGAGAAAAAAAAATTGGGATGTTTGTTGGCCAATAGTTTTGAGGACCCATGGTATTGGGTTAATCATAGTATTTTCCCATGATATTTCCCCTATAAAAGAAAAGCATTGTAATAAAGTTGGGCATGGTATGGTATGGTATTGTATTGTAATGTAAACAATCTCTGTGATTGTGTGAGAGAGACTATGAGAGTGTGAAGAGGAAGTGTCGCAAAGTTGTTGCAAGTTGTATCCCTTCATCTATCTGGACGCTAATAAAAGGACTAGCAATTTCTGTGTGGACGTAGCCCATCTATTGGGTGAACCACGTTATATCTGTGTCTCTCTGTAATGTGTTAAATTTGTTATTTTGCATCTTGTTTAATTATTTAACTGTATATCTGTTATTTCTCTGCGGTCCTATCTATAACAAATCATTTTTCAGAAAACAGGACCACAGAGAAATAACAGATATACAGTTAAATCATTAAACAAGATGTAAAACACATTATAGAGAGACATGGATATAACGTGGTTCACCCAAACGATGGGATACGTCCACACAGAAATTCCCAGTCCTTTTATTACCATCCAAAAAGGTGAAGGGATACAACCTATAGCAATATCGTTGCACTTCCTCTTCATGCTCTCACAGTCTCTCTCACACAATCACAGAGATTGTTTACAATGCTACAATACAATACAATACCATACCCAGCCGTATTACAATGCTTTTATTTTATAGGGAAATACCATGGTAAAATACTACGGTTAACCCAATACCATGGGTCCGCAAAACTGTTGGCCAAGTGTACAGTAAACCTGGGGTACAAACACAGCTGAATAATATCACTCAATCTAGAAGATCAGGTTTCACAACCAACATCATTCTCACTTTTTCATTATACATTTGTTCCTCCTTACTTCCACTCTCCTTCCCATTCCCCTCATTTTATCACTCATTCCTATGTTTCCCCTCGTCACTCACTTCCTCTCTCCCTCCACCATGGAGCAATTTTTCTCTTGACTTGTGGTATAAAAAAAAATGGGTGAAAAAAAATTACAACCTAGTGGTTCCATCCAATTACTAAATATCTGAATAAACAAAGGAAGGTCCTCGTGGGAGAAAAGAAAAAGGAAAAATAAGAAGGAAAAAGGGGAAAGGAAAAAATAAGGAAAAATAAATAAAATAAAGTAAAAAGTAAAAACGAAAAATCCATTAAAAAACAGTTCATAGTTTTATAGAACCAGTCCATGGTTTTATAAAAATAGCCCATGGTTTTATTTTCTAATTCTTCCATCTTCAGTCTCTCTTCGCAAATATCTCCCATTTCTATATCCCCATCCAAAACAATATAAATATTAGAAAATATTATTATTATTATTGATAATAATTATTATTTTAATATTATAATGCCCCCACCTAAAAGAAAAACCTATATAATAATAATATCATTATCATAATATTATTATTATCAATAATTATTATTATTATTATTTTAAAACCATAAATTCATCCATACAATTACACCTTGTCCAACCGTTACCCTTTACTCATTTTCTATACCATTACTCTCTGCCTTAAACCCTAAATCCCATTATTTTCAAAAAAAATTAATAGTAAAATTATTATTAAATAATTATTATTATTATAACATTTCAAATATATATATATATATATATATTGATTTTTTTAAAATTCTCTGCTCTTGATTTTATGGCTCCAAGAAGATTTTGAACTTCTCCTACTCTCGTCCGCCTTTGGAGGACTGGGTCTTTGTGGGATCGTTAACCTTCTTTGCTGTTGTATTGTCTTTGGAGGCTTGTTGATGTGCAGGACCGTGTTCCTTTTCATGTCGATGCCGGATTGAACGTGCCTTCGACTATGGATCGATTTTGGAGCACCTGCTCTATTTTGATTGCAGGATCGGTCCTCGTTTCTGTTGGTTCTAGGATCGTAGTGGCAAGATCTTCATCTCATTAGAGAGATCTGTTTGATATAGAATTTTTTTTTTGAACCCAGAGTACCTTCAACTCTGGCTCTTTGATTTGGTTTATTGGCTAATTTCTTGTCTTTGTGAGGTTTTGTTCTATTGGCAAGAACATGTTGATCTAGGGAGTTAATCCTCGAATTTGTAAAGAAGGAGATATGTTGGTGTTTGGGTATTTGATCTTCTTTCAAAAGTGTCTCAGCGAAGCAGTTTTAGCGAAGCTGATTGGAGTGCATCCTTTGATAGATGTCAGAGGGGGTCCACCCCCTCCTTTTCCACCTAAACTGGATGCCTTTAAACATCTGGTTGCCTCTTATGGCAAGAGTAAAGCTGGATCAAATTTGCGAATATTTGTTACGAAAGCCTATATACCTTCTGTTGAATTGCTTACTAAATAGACTTGTCGCACGGCTTTAAATCTAGATAAGAGAGGACTCATTAGGCAATTTTCTGGTCTTTGGCCTTCTCCTAAGGCTATTGATGGATGGGTACAGAGAAATTGGAGGCCCTTGGTAACTAAAGGAATTTGAAATCACCTGGTTGGAAGAGGATATTATGTCTTTTTTTTTTATTCAGCTGAGGATCAAGACCTTATTTTTCAAAATGGTCCATACTTCATGAGCCCTCAGGGGATCTATTTGAACAAATGGACTCTGGATTTTGATCCTACCCAAGACGTCTCGTCTGTTGTTCCTATTTGGGAAAGGCTTCCTCACTTACCTTTACATTGATAGAACTCAGAATCTTTGGAAACCATTTGGAACAAGCTTGGAAAATATATTGATAGGGCAAAAAGGTATTGATGCCTAGAAAAATCCTAGGTACCGACAGTAGGGATTCTCCCCAATAACCATTCCCAATAAGATCATTTCTCATTTGGAATGGGGAATCCGTCCGGTTAGCGGTCTGGATACCGTAGAAATCAAGGAATGTTTAAATCTGCTTTATCGGTTGCTTCCCGGTCCACCATTTATATATTTTATATTTTAAGATGAAATGCAAGTGCCTAGACTAAATGCACTAAATTATAGTGATTGTTGAAACCGGAACCTCACGAGCAGTTAGCCACAAGTGAGTTGTGCAGGTTCTTACCTCTTGCCTTACATGAATCCACTGCTTTCCAACCACCATAGGCAAAGACAAAAAACTATTATAATCTATTCTAATTATACCTAGGGAGTAGAGATAAAAAATTAACATGAGGATGTACTGTATTGTTTGCATGTAGAATCCTATAGATAGCTGTTAAATTCTTTACACATAAATACAGCATAAAGGTAATCACAAAGGTAGCTTTTTTAAGTTAAAATATCCATTAGTTAATTATTGCATAAGATTCATAGTAGGAAAATGAAATCATTCATAACACGGAAATAATTCAGCAGGTTAAGAATGATCTCACAAATTGTACAACATGCTAAAACAGAAATAATCCATCATTCAGCGATCCACACAAACCGCTTAGAAATTCATACAGTCCTTCCTCCAGCAAAAAAATTTCTCTTCTTTATTATAAAAGAATTAGTTCACATACAAAAATGCTTCAGCATATGTGTGCTAGAAAAAATCCCTATTCATTTCTATTCTACCCCTATTTATACAGATTACATGTGACTTTCCACCTACCCTAGCCTCTTAGGCTTCCTTGACTCTTCAATTACAAAATTTTGTCTTCTACTGTTCTCACTAGGAAAATTGGAATAAATACAAAATATTACATAAAATTTGTCATATGTGAATAAAACAAGACAGATTAGGTGGGCCCAGCCAATCCCTCAATGAATTATTTCCATGTAGTAGCATCTGTAGATATGGTCCTGAAGTCCATAGGTTCCAATAGCCTTACTGCTACTTCATGCACAGCCAGTTGTGACTTTATCTTCATTGCTCTTGGTGGAGTGACTCTGAGATAGTCTTCCAACAACCAATTGCTGAATGCAGCTTGTGCCACCAAACTTTTTACCACTTTTTCATTAAGGCCTTTAACCTGTTGTATGTTAAGCCCATCTTCCTGCATCCTGTCATGAAGGTACTTCAAATGCTCATCTTTACCTGGAAACTCCTAAAGTCTCTTTCTTGAAAAGTTCTGACATCCGTTATGTGTTGTAAGCACCCTTTTGTAAAAATCCATACACTTCTCCAACGTTTTCCCGACTGCAACGGTTAATCTTGCAGCATCCTTGCTGCTGAAATCCATGAGTTCATACTCGATCTTCAAATTATATGTACTCTTTTGAGGCACATTTTTCAGACTCTGCATTAGTCTCCAACCAAATTAGTTGACCTTGGATAATTTTTGCAATTTCTATAGTTCTCGCTTTGAAGTCGGTGGATATTACCGAGATCTCTTGTAATCTGGTTTCTTCCTACTTAATCTTGTAGACCTCGTATGTAAGTTTTAACTGAACTTGATATATTTTTCTTCTGAGCAAGAGAGCGTGCTCTCAAAGAGGTGTGATATCCATTTTATGCTCATTTCTTGCCTTAAACTAAATCTCCAAAGAACTGTTTTGTGCCTCCAATTCTACAACTCGGACCTTTAACTCCTCTACTTTCCTATCAGTTGCGGCCCTTTGTGTCTCTAGCCCTGAAATCTTACCCTCTAGGTATTTTTTTTCTCCATCAATAATAGTGTTTGATAATACCAATGCCTCCTTTTCTGCTTCCAAGACCTGGTAAGCATCTTGGAGCCTTTCTAAATCTGAAAGCGTGGCCTCATGCTTCCTTTTCACCTCCAATCTTCCCCTTGTTCTTCCCTTAGGGTCTCTTTCATTTGTGTCATCTTCTCTTTGTATTGGTCTATGACTGCTTTCAGTTTTCCAACATTATAAGCACTTGCCTATGTGTTATAGCTTATTTTACCACACCAGGTGAATCACACTTGTATGGCCTTCCCTTGTCCCTCTGTAGACTCCTTAAACCCCTTGTCCTTTGATGTTTCCTAGACCATCCCTATAAACATGTGAAAATTGATATATGCGAATTTTAAACCCCTTATCATGTATATGTGCAGGTTTGACCCCTAAAACCGCGTACATCGGGATGTGTACAAAATCCAAATCCTTTTGGAGTTTTCCTTGACATGGATCTGACTCACTTGTCTCCTGGCCTTCCATATGCCTTGAGATCGCTCGGATTCAACCTTTCATTACCCCATTGAAAATCTATATAAGGAACCCTTTGGATACATTGAAGGCATAAGAGAAATGAGAGCAAAGAAACTATAGTCCATTGTTGTTGGAACTTGTGCTTGAGTCTGCATCCCTTTGTCCCTTGGAGCACTTTGGTGTTCTTCCCAAGCTTTCATTTTGCTTGTGAGCTTGCTATCGAGAGATGGAGGATTGAGGTGGTGGATTCCCAAGTGGGGGATTCAGTTTCTCTGATTCGCAGACGTGCTGACAGAGGTTGTATTCATTGTAATCTCTGATTTTATATTAATAGAAATATATTTTCCTGTCCAATAATGTATGTTTGAATGAATATTTTATCCATGGATGATTTCAAATGCTTATACATTGTTGATTATATATGCTAGAGTAGATCTAACACCAATATATATTATGCTTGTCTTGTTTACTTGTTGTTGAGGAAGTGATTCATCAATTCAAGCTAAAGTTGGAAAGCTCAACGGGGATCTATTTCAACCATCCGGAATAAGGTACAAGGTCTGATCCTTTAGTGTTAGATATTTGATTTCTCTTGCATGTTGGAAACGATTGATTTCTGGAGTCAAGATGTATGTTGTGGTACCCCAAGCCATAGGAATTTCTCTTCGTAACAGAATTGGCGACTCCACTGGGGAGTTCCTAGTAGTTGTCCTTTGGGGGTTTTCTATCGGCATTCAATGACTTTGAATTGCTCTTATCTCTCTATTTCTGTGTCGGTCTGGGGGTATGTTTTCCTGGTAGTGTCTGATTAGTGTTAAGTTTGTCTTAGCTTGTCTGTTTGCCTTTATTTTTATGCACCTTTCTTCCTGTACGTGATTTTTTAACTCACAGTCGCGTATATACGTGGGTTTCACTGCTATTTCCGCGTACACACGTGGGTTTACTGCGAACAGTCACGTATGCCCTTAGTTTTTCCTTCTAGAGGAAGATTGATTGTTGTTGGGTGAATTTTGATGATTACTGAGTCTCTTTTGATACTGCTAGAGTTTGTATACACCTCTGTTTCTGACCCGAGATGTTTTTTTTAGGGTAAAATTTCTTTTTGAAGAATGTTCTTGTCATTGCATTTTTCGATTTTTTGTTTTGGGATTAGTGCATTAGATTTATTTTACCTTAATACTTTGCTTGAGTGCTTCTTGAGTGTGCTATCAGAGTCTGGGGGTTATAGAACCATTCTTTTGCTTTACTATCTCATTTTTATTTCAAAAAATCCAAAATATTTGATTATCATTATGCATTGCATCTTGCATTTTGCATAGTACTTGCACTAGATTTGCTTTGAAGTATTAGTCAAGATTTCATATAGGAAAGCTTGCATTTATCATTTGAAGAAAATTGTGCATTTCACGTAGTAGCATACCCTGTTTTTCATGGACACGATGCATTTGCATTGATTGTTAGCTATGCATTTTGCTTCATGTTGTGTCATAACGCCATTAGTTGCACGGCCATATACCTCTTTTGAGTAATAAAGCCAATTAAAATCAATGCTTAATTGAAATGAACTACACTATTTTATTTGATAGGGTTCACCAACAAGATTAGGTTTTAGGGTCTTGGAATAGTTCATTGTGATTAAATTCTCCAAGACCACTAAACAACAACATGTATGTGTCTGTCTGGGTGAGTGTGTGAAATTCCTTGGTATAACTAGTGTTTATCAGGATCCTCCTCTCAAAAGGGAGTTAAGCATGAGGCAGTGTGAGCGGTTATTGATTGGGATGACCCCTAGACATAACTGAGTAGCACCGGATATATTTCCAGGATTTTATTCGTATCTAGGGGCTCTTTTGAGAGTTTCGGGCTTTGCTACCCGGCCCATATGGTCAATCCTGCCTATGACTGTCTGCCTGAGCATTGATTATATTGGGGTGACCTTAGTTTCCTTACCTAGGATATTGAGGGGCTACTCTGTAGGGGTTATTCTGCGGGTGTCCCGACCAGGTTGGGGTCGGACAGCATAGTCGCTTTACGCATTGACGCTGAGGGAAACAATAATCGATTACGTACCTCCACTTGTTGTGTATGGGAGTCTCAAGCCTCTCCTAGGTGAGACATACCTGCTTCATTCAAGAGCTCACTTATCCTACCCTTGATTGCTTGTGTTTGGCTTTAGATTTTATTGATGTATGCTCTGTGCACGTTAGCTTGCCTAGGGTTTGCGTAATTAGAGAGTCTTTTATATTTTTTGAGTCATTGTGGATTCGGGTGCGGCTCCTCGCCATTCTCATCGTTTAGCAGGACTTCCACCTTCTACATCTCCTCCTCCTTTGGGAGAGAGAGATAGACAGTCCAAGTGGACTACTTTGCACATTGAATCACACACGATGGGAAACCATGTTGAAGGTATTCCTGAACCACCCTCTCCCATTCAAGTGGAATATGGGGAGTTTACCCCTACTTATGATCCTTCACCTGATTTTGACTGAGTTAGGTCTTGTAATTTCTGAGATTGGTACTTTTCATGAAAGACCTACTTACTCTAGTGTTGATCTCCCATTGACGCATCACCGGTAGGGAATGCCGAAAGATGATGAGACTCATTTTGAACCTGTGAGCACTAGTTATGGTAGTTATGGTATGTCTGGTTTTCCCACACATGATTTGGCATTTCATGTCGAGTCTGAGTTTGAGCCTAACACTACACCTGGGGGCACTCTCATTCCTTACCATGTGGAGAGGTTTGGGAGCACAAGTCACATTGCACCTTCCATCCCAGTGGTGGAAGCTATATCACATATTCCTCCTAGGCCTAGGTTTAGTGATCCTATTAGGATACTAGGTCCAAAACAAGTGACTATAGGGAACAACACGTACATAATTTCACAAGTCCCTTCGTCCTTTGTCCCTAGTTCTTCGAATGTTCACCCTCCACCTCATTCACGTGGTCCTTCGAGCTGGAATGTTGCTACAAGTCATGTCCGTACTGCTGCTTCTCGACCAGTTGTGTCTCAGGTTCAAGTACCGCCTGTTGTTTCGGGAGGTCGTGTTCATACTTCTAGAGGTCATGTTACTACTTCCGGAGCGTAAATTCCTACTTCTGGAATGTATATTCCTACTTTTGGACCGTATATTCCTACTTACTGAGTGCCTCATGGGACATCTCATGCGATGACTTATGGACCTTATTATGGGATGCAGTATGGACAGGGTTCTTCACCTTATGGGTACGGGTATCAACAACCCGCTTACTCTCCAAATTACTACTTTGTAGCCCCGAATAGTCAAGGTACACCACACTATGGTGCTTCCATGCCACCCTACATGGGTCAAACGGGAGGAGGGCACTATGGTCAAGGCCATGGTGGTTATGGTAATCAGACCTATATGAATCAAAAATATCAGGGAGCGGTGCACCGACCTGCTCATCCTAGGCTCCCTTTTCTCACAACGCTAAATCTTCCTGACTAGTTGAGATTGACAAACGATCATGTATCTCATGATCTGGATTGGCCGGCTTTCCCCACTAAGCTTCCCTCTGACATACCCAAATTCGAGGGAAAACCGAGAGAGGATCCGAGCGAACATGTTACTACCTTTCACCTATGGTGCTCTTCAAATTCCTTACACCAAGATTCAATTTGTTTAAGGCTGTTTCAACACACCCTTACAGGGCCTGCCGCGAAATGGTATATAGAGCTACCTAGGGGGGCATTCGCTTTCTTCAATGACCTAGTGATGACTTTTCTTAACCACTTCCAGCTACCAGTGTGTTACGACGTTGGTATGGAACTCTTGTCGACATTTCAGTAGGATAAAGCCACGCATATCTCGGACCATATCCAAGAGTGGCGTAGATGGAAGAGGTTGATTAAAGCCTTTATACCGCCGGAATTCCTCCTCGAATGGTTCCTTCAGTCGTTATTGCCTTATATAGCGAAGGATGTTTCTACATCCGAAGTGCAAAATGAGGAACAAGCCATTTTTAGGGTGCAGGAACTGGATTTGATTTATGCTCAATCTGTTTTGTTATATGAGATCATTCCCAATGCTCCACATTCTAGTTTCAACCCCAAAGTTGAACTTGGACCACATGTCGATGGCATTGTTGGTTGTGCAAGTGCTAAACCTACAGATTCGGTTGTACAACAGGTCAAACAATTGTCAATCAACCAATCTACTTCGGGACAAACCACGGCTTCGTCTCAACCCACCCCAATGGCGAGTGTGCTTTCGGTACAATCGTCGAACCAGAAGGGTAACCAGCAACCCGGAAGGAATAGAAAGAAGGGTAAGAACAATCGTAATGGTGGGAATAGGAATGAAAATGCTAATACTAATGACAAGAACACCCATAATGGTGGGAGGGACAAGCAACCTAAACGTAAGGTTGAATTTCCTTGCAAGTTATGTAAGGATGATCACCTCACTTACTTGTGCCCTCGTATCGATGAAGCCTCAAGATTCTTAGCGCAGGTCACAGCTATGCTAACTAACCCTTTACCTCACAATCAAAACATGAACTCGAGGACCCATGATCAGTCTGGTGGGGATCAAGATCCATCAGAGGGTAGTGGTCATGGTTGTATTAACATGGTGCATGCTACGAAGGTTGTGACCTGTGCAAAGGACTATGGTTCATCACAACCCAACCCAGGAAAGGAACCTGATCCACCAGGGACTCCTTTGTGTATTGAAAAACCTGTGGATAAACCTGAAGTTGCACCTCACATTCCTAAGGGAGTCCTTAAGCATTCGGGGCACAATCCTAATTCCCGAGCCGCCCAGAACTATTCTGTTGTCGAGGATTTGGGCCACACTCCTTGTGCGATGTCTGCACTAGAAGTACTTCATAGTTGTCCTTCACAAAGGAAGGCTTTTCTTTATGCCCTTGGTGTGAATGATGATAATTCTTCCTCCGTGATTAAATTTGAAACCGCAAGACTTCAGCCTCACTTTCCTTACTATGTGTCTCTTTTGATTCATGTAGAATGTCTTAACATGATCGTCAAGCGCACTGTGATTGACGAAGGCACTGCTGCTTCTATGATGTCTTTATCATGTTGGAAGGGTTTAGGTTCCCCTGAGTTGTCTAAATCCAGTACCATGTTGACTGTGTTTGATGGGAGATCGTTTAGGCCGCACAGGATCCTTCCTTCCCTTAAAGTCCATTTGGGAGGGAAGACCGTTGTGATAGAGGTCGAGGTGGTTGATGCGCCCCTTGACTACAATATCTTGCTGGGTAGGAATTGTATGTACAGTATGCAAGCCGTAGCTTCTTCACTATTTCGCGTTGTATGCTTTCCATTTAATGGGAAGATAGTTACGATTAATCAAACGTCATTCAAGAATCTGTCAGTTACCACATCTTCGGGAGCTTCGATCCCAATTATAGAGCACTCTAAGCCGGCAACTGGGAGTGTGGGTTTGGGCATGTATCCATCCCTTATGGGAAGCTTTAGTTGTCATGTACCTGTCCTTATGATAGGGTCTAGGTGTGGTGAGGCTTCGACATCTGTGAGATCAGTGTCTTTTAGCATGAGTCATATGGAAGATCCTTGGATTCTTCCTACACCAAATACTTCCAATGAGCTCATCATGATAGACGTGTCATTGCCTACAACTATGGTAGCTTATCAAGCTAATATTGGATGTGTTGTGGAGCCTAGTCCTTCCTCTTCACGGATGGAGGAGGAGGACCCATATGTGTTGCCTACATGGGCAGTTCAGTCTTTTCATGCGCATGACTGCCTTGATAGTTTTTTTCCTTCAGACAAAGTGATTATTGAGGCCATGTCAGGGGTTGAGCCACCTTGGGAAGAGTTGCATCATAGATCTTACTTTCTTCCCGAGCTTGACCGCTTGGAGCGTGAGGAATTTAAAGAGGTTCTTAGTGAGAGAATTGGTAGTCCCATGGTTCCATTAAGCTCTCTTGGTCCAATGGCTGATGGGAACATGGCAAATATATCTCCAACGATTCCTATCAATATCTCTCACGATCCTGGCAGGATAGAGAATGTCTATATTGGGGCAGAATGTTCCCATGCTGAGATTCAAGGATACACCGAGCTGTTTAAAGAGTTTCATGATATCTTTGCTTGGTCTTACGATGAAATGCTAGATATCGACCCTCGCATTGTTGAACATGAGATTAAGACTTATCCCAATGCTGAGCCTGTTCGACAATGCTTGCATGCAGTGAATCCTAGGAAAGCACCCGCGATTAAGGCAGAGATAGAGAAACTGTTGAAAGCCGGTTTTATCTATCCCGTTCCCTTGATGGAGTGGGTTTCAAATCCTGTTCTGGTTGATAAGAATCAAGGAGTGATCCTCATATGTACTAATTTTCGTGATTTGAATCGTGCCTATCCTAAGGAAAATTTCCCCACACCATTTATTGATCATATTTTGGATGAGTGTGCGGGTAGCGAGGTTTTTTCCTTTATGGACGGCTTTTTCGGATACAATCAGATACAAATTAAACCTGAGGACCAACATAAGACCGCATTTATTTGTCTTGGGGAACTTTTGCATATTGGAAAATTCCTTTTGGCCTTAAGAACGCTGGAGCTACATTTCAGTGGGCTATGACCTTGATCTTCCATGATCTCAAATTGATTATCGAAGTATTTTTGGATGACCTTGCTGCTCATTCTCGTATGAGAATGCGTCATTCCTATCATTTGAGATTAGTATTCGAAAGGTGCTACCATTATTTGGTCAGGTTAAATCCTCACAAGTGCATCTTTTGTGTGAAGTCTGGTCACTTATTAAGATTCATTGTTTCCAAAGAGGGTATAAGAGTCAACCCTTTGAAGTTTGAGGCAATACTTCAGTTGTCTGTCCCGAAAAACATTAGACATCTTCAATGTTTGCAAGGCATGGAAAACTGCTTACAGAGATTCGTTGTCAATTTTGTCAATTTGACTAGAGGCTTTATGCATCTTTTGAAAAAGGACACCACCTTTTGTTGGGACGAGCGAGCCCAGGAGTCCTTTGATGCGCTCAAGCGAGCCCTAGCATCGGCCCCGGTGATTAGTCCCCCAAACTATAGCCATGATTTTCTACTTTATGTGGCCGCATCCATGGAGACGATTGGTATGGTTTTGGTTCAAGAGGATGAGGAGCTCCAAGAGCATGTCATATACTATCTGAGCCAGAATCTTACTGACACGGAGATCCATTATTCCCATGTTGAGAAGCTTGCCTTAGCTATCGTACATGCAGTTCAACGGTTGAGACATTATATTCTCCTTCGCCAGACCTTGGTTGTAGCCCATGTCAATCCATTTCAATTCGTTCTCACTCGAAGAATTATTGGGGGGGGATATAATAAATGGATTGTCATCTTGCAAGAATTCGATCTCAAGTTTGTTTCGGCGAAATCAAGAAATCGTTAATTTTTGCGGAGCTTATATCGAATTTCCCAAGTGAGGTCGAGGAGTTGGTTTGTGAAGATACGTTTATCGATGAGAACATCTTCTTAATATCAACTTTAGACCCATGGTATGGGGATATTATTATATATTTACAAACATTGAAGGTCCCTACTCACCTCTCACGGGATGAACGACGATGATTACGTCATGTATCCAAGAATTACATCATAGTGGATAACACTTTGTACCGCTGTGGGGTAGATTCCATTTTACATCGTTGTTTAAATCATGAAGAGGCTGAGGTAGTGTTGAATGATTTCCATGGAGGGGCGTGTGGTGGTCATTTATCTGGTCTTTCTACAACCCAAAAACTCTTAAGAGCGGGTTATTTTTGACCGTCGATCTTTAAGTATTGTGTAGATGCGGTCAAGAGGTGCCATCTTTGCCAGGTGTTTGCACGTAATATGCACTCAAAACCTACCCTATTACATCCCATCATCACCACCGGTCCCTTCACTAAGTGGGGGCTTGATTTTATGGATTGCAACCCAACTTCAGCTAGGGGGCATCATCATATCATAGTGGTTGTTGACTACTTCAGAAAATTGGCGGAGGCTATGCCTACAGTTAAATCTGACAGTGAGATAGTCACACACTTCGTATTCAACCAGATTATTACTCGGTTTGGTATTCTGAAAGAGCTTATCATTGACCATGGCTCGCACTTTCATAATCATATGATGGAAGAGTTGGCATCAAAGTTAGGGTATAAGAAAGAGCATTCCTCCTCTTACTACCCTTAAGCGAATGGACAGATAGAAGCAGTGAACAAATCACTCAAATCCATTCTCCAACGAACCATCGCACAAAGAAATATGAATTGTCACATTATGTTATATCCTTCTTTGTGGGCTTATAAAACCATTGTTAAGACTGCCACAGGTTTTTCTCCATATCAACTTGTACATGGAGTGGAGTCGATATTGTTAGTTGAGGGTGAGATTCCTTCTTTGAAGCTAGCCATAAGACTCTTACCAGACACTTCACCATTGGAGTAGCATTTGTTCCACCTTGAGCAACTTGATGAGCAGCGCCGAGATGCCTTGGTGGCTCTAGAAGTAAATAAGCGTCGCGTTAATGCCCAGTATGATAAGTCTATCCGTCCAAGGAGGTTTAGTGAGGGAGACTTGGTCCTTTTGTGGGATCAACCGAAAGAACCCTTGGGGGCAAGAAATTTTAACCCCATGTGGTGTGGTCCTTATGTCGTTAAACGTGTGTTAGAGAAGGGCGCTTATGAGTTAGTGGAGGGAAAGGCCTTGGCGGAGCCTAGAAATGGGCTCTATCTCAAAAAGTACTATGCATGATTTTCAGCCAAGGCTGGTTATTGTATATTATTGTACAGTTTTGCATAGGTAGGTCTTTTTCTTATGGTGATCGGGTTTGTGATTAGTTTTCATTTCTTTTAGCAGATGTCAATGGAATCTTCCACCTTAAAAGGATTCGTGGATGGTGCGAGCCGTCACACTCAACACTCAGCCTTTGCTGCTTGGGTGATTTATACTCCTATGGGTCAGGTATTATCTTCAGGAGGCATATGTTTACGGCCATCTTCAAACAATGTTGTTGAATATAGTGTCATTATTGAACTTCTACATGATGCCATTTCACATGGTGTTCTCTCTCTTGAGGTACGACTTGATTCGGAGTTAGTAGTGTCACAGCTTAATGGTTTGTACCATGTTAGAGATATGACATTATTAAGAAGATTATTATGTGTGAGATTGTTAGAACGGAAATTTGACAATATAACATACATACATGTTCCAAGAATTAATAATCAAGTTGCTGACTCATATGCTAACTACGTGTTAGATTGGCATTTGTTTCATAGACAGTAAGCTCATCAAAAACATAAATTTTTACACATGTAAATAAATAAATCGATCATCATAAAAGTTTTTATAAACATCCAAAATGTGGTAATACATAGTGTCATAATACAAAAATGGGGCTCTCGAGCCACCAAAATATAAATACACAGTAGTACAAAATGTATCACTCCCAGGTATCTAAGCCTGTGGAGGAGGAGGGGGGTTGTGATCGTGGAATGTCACTACGGCTCTAGCTAGCCGTCAAAATAGCCGCACCCATGCTCGTGGTACACCCACCACCTGGCGTTGCATGGCCTCAGGCAAGTCCTCGACTTGCGCCATGGGTACTATGTGTGTCAATCTCACAAAGTTGGTATGAATGCTTTGGAGCGTCTGCTCTGCATCCACACCCGTGATATCATCTCCTCTTCCCCTCCGTCTATGACGAGGGAAGCCTTCAGGGCGTCGTGGTCCCACATCTGCATGCATATGGTAAATGTCACTATGTATTGTCACCCAAAAACATGTCGTTTGATTCCACATAATCAGAAAACACAAAAAAATTAAATAACTCAAAAATTTTAAAAAGAGGGTCGAGATTCGTTACCAATGTCACCGTATGCCGATCCTGGTGGTAGCGGCATGTCCGGGTCTCCCCAAAAATCTATCCTCACATAGGGTTAGTCATCGATGGCAACTATCTGTCGTCGCCACCATGGAAAGAAATTAGCTAGATAGGGGTTGGACACCCTACCTCCACCCAGTCTGCGCATCACATCTTCCCAATGCCGTTGGGTCGGATCTCAAACCCCGTGTAGAGGAACGTCAACTCTAGGGCTCAATCCCAGAACACGCTCAAAGAAAAACATGCTCAGTATGCTGTTGAAACCGAAGTTTCATACTCTGCCCATCTTGCACTCACTGAGCTGGTGTTTCATGTTGCCCAGTAGCGCAGTGCTCCAATCGTACACGATGGGTCTCATGCACTCCACTGCATAGAACATCAGAGGCCGTGAGGCCTGGTGGAGTGGAGCTAAGCCTGTTATCCTGCCTAATGTCGGAAGGATGGCCTTTAGGCCCAGCATCTGTATGGATTTAGTTGGGATCTGACTCCCCACCTTCTCCGTGTCTGGATAGTAGTACACTGCAATGTACTCATCTATAGTCAGGCCACCTCCGGGCCCCCGAGAGCGTAGGTTCACCACTTCCCCCCGTCGGGAAAGTCCAGTAATAAAATATATGTCCTCCACTTCTATGGTGAGGGACATCCCATCTATCTGGAATGACCCTGATTTTGGATCCCAGTAGTCCACTAACATATGCAATAGTCTTGGTTTGGCTCTTAAGCCACCAAGAGCCCAAAATTTGTACAGCCCGCATGTATGTAATGCTTGTTGAGCCATTAGATCTGCCCTTACTACCTCTTCTACATCACCATGTTCACGTTCTCTCCATTCTAGGACCATCATGCACATAAAATTTGAGTTTGATCCATTAGAACACTTAAAAATCATTGAGTGTGGCCGCATATGCGACTGTTTGCTAAACAACCGCGTATGTACGCGACTTTGAGCGTGTTTTCCGCGTATATCTAGCCCTATACATGGAAAAACCCTCGATTTGCATGTGGGCTGTGGCGTGCATCTTAGACTGGCCTAGAATCCTAAATACACCATGGAATTTGACAAAATTTGCATCAAAATGAAAGAGTAGAGCATGGGTAAGTACCTAGAAAAAATGGTAGTGGATTCTGCCAGCTGGATCTCCTGGAATTCGCTGTTGAAGTTCTGAGCTCAAATGGGTAAAAATTTCAAATGTTTTATAATGATTTGAATTTTTTACTATTTAAAGAAATTTTTACCCCCTTTTCTATAGTTTGGACCGTTTCTAATCCTTTTGGACTATTTTTTGACTAATTTATGATGTAGGAGACCTTTTTTAGCGTTGTTTCAACCGTTGGATTAACCCGTTCATGCCGATTTTAGGTATCATGTCTAAACTGGCATATAGGTTAGTTTTCATCACCGTTTTCATTTTGCATGACCTTATGACCGTTTCATTATAGCCTTAGGTACGAACCCACTTTATTATGTCACAGAACCTTCTTGTTGTTTTAGAAGTGGCATGATATGAGTGGTAGATCTTGAGCTTACATGGGTACCCTAGTTAGCGCCTTATTTGCATTTGGTGCCCATGCTGACATTTTGTCCCTTAGGGTGTGGGATTTCATTGTATAGTATTGCCATGACATTTCGCAAGAGCCTCATAGTCCTCTTGATCTTTTGCTGGCCTATTTCCCTCATGACTCCCTTATGTCAAGTTGTAATTGCATTATCATGAGCTTTGCCTGCCTTATTGAGCCTTACGCTGGCTTCCCTGATATTGAGTTTTAGCCATATAGCCCGAGCTTGTCTCATGTCTAGCCATGCAGAGCCATTTTATATATCCTTTGCAACTTGATTCCCTATTTTTACCGAGAGGGGACTTTCCCCTGAGTGTCGCTATCCTACACATGTATCCTTGCATTGAGCATAGGTATGTTCCACTGCTTGGAACTAGTTTGTTTTCCCATATGACACTCGTCTCCTCCTAGTCTATAACTATAAAGCAGTTTTATTCTTTTTCAAGCTTTTTAAATATTTGAAAAAGTCCAAAAAAGAATTAAAAAAACCAAAAAGCCAGACAAGGAAAGATGTTATCTTTTGGTAGCTGTCGAGTCATGTCTCCTTCGAACAGAGCACTGTATATCACATCCGTTGGTTGGGTTTATAGTTTGACTTTAGGAGTTGTACTCGTTTATCTGAGTTTATCTCCACTGACTGATTAAGCTTCCAGCCCCCATAGAGCCTCTGTCGATGCCTCCTATGTCGCAGAGATGGCCCAATTTTGTATATCAAGTCTATGCTGCCTTTATTTAGTCACCATTTTTCATTATGCTCTTGTTCGAAGGAAGTTGAAACTTGAGTTGACCATTCCTCAGTTGTCTTGACTTTGCATGTCGGCCATTCCCGGTACAATTACTGGTTCATGCACCTTATGATCGAGTCCTTCCACATTATACAGCTTTGCTGAGTACCTCATGTTGGATGATGGGGGATGGCTTAATGCCCTCCTTCCAGTGGATTTCATCCCATCGACTTCAGATCATTTATTATGGGATTGGAATCTAGAGTCATTTTTTAGTGCCTTGAGACTTGTAGTCATCAGTGGCAGGTTCTCTCACCATCGACAGTTTTTGGGAATACATTAATGTCCCCTGATCGATGGATCCTCTCAAGTGTTTGACCTCAACACATCTATTCGCACTAGTTAGTTTGCACTCTAGTACCTTGATTCCCATTATCATTATAGGTGGGTGATCTCGCGTCTGTTAATGGTATACATCAATGATCGGTAATCAGACGATGGACTAATATGTTCGACCTCGACACCTCTATTCACATAGTAGGACTTGTACTCGTAGCGGTTTGTGTAGAAAACCTTCTAGATTGGTGGCATCTCTTATATGCTACCTCCTTGATCGTGCTAGTGTTCATGAGATTTCAGCTCTCGTGACTTGATTCCAGTATATGTCAGACATTTCCAGCTATTATGGAGATCTTGATCCATTGTATATCTTCAGCCACTATGGAGATCATGATCCTTTGTATATCTTCATCATTGAGATTATGATCTATGTATATTGTACGTGGTGATGACCACTTATGTGATATTTTGTATCATGCCTATTCATGGCCATTGTACTCTTATGTATCTGGGACTACTATCTGTATTTGCAATTATGTGTAGAGTTGTATCATTGTACTATGTTGATTGGGTGGCTGGTCTTCCATTTGGGATTCTTCATCACTCCACTTCTGGGATGGACTTATAATGTATTTCGGCAATCGTATGACCCCTATGACCTCACACATTAGGGGGCATCTGTTATCGCTGATTTTACCACACCAGGTGAATCACACTTGTATGGCCTTCCCCTGTCCCTCTGCAGACTCCTTAGACCCCTTGGACCATTTTTTGTCCTTTGATGTTTCCTAAACCATCCCTATAAACATGTGAAAATTGACATAGGCGACTTTTAAACCCCTTATCATGTATATATGCGGGTTTTACCCCTAAAACCGTGTACATTGGGATGTGTACAAAATCCAAATACTTTTGGAGTTTTCCTTGACATGGATCCGACTCACTTGTCTCTTGGCCTTCCATATGCCTTGAGATCTCTCGGATTCGACCTTTCATTACCCCATTGAAAAGCTATATAAGGAACCCGTTGGATACATTGAAGGCATAAGAGAATTGAGAGCAAAGAAACTATAGTCCATTGTTGCCGAAAATTTTCTTGAGTCTGCATCCCTTTGTCCCTTGGAGCACTTTGGTGTTCTTCCCAAGCTTGCCTTTTGCTTGTGAGCTTGCTATCAAGAGATGGAGGATTGAGGTGGTGGAGGCCCAAGTGGGGGATTCAGTTTTTCTGATTCGCAGACGTGCCAAAAAAGGTTGTATTCATTGTAATCTCTGATTTTATATTAATAGAAATATATTTTCCTGTCCAATAATGTATGTTTGAATGAATATTTTATCCATGGATGATTTCAAATGCTTATACATTGTTGATTATATATGCTATAGTAGATCTAACACCAATATATAGTATGCCTGTCTTGTTTACTTGTTGTTGAGGAAGTGATTCATCAATTCAAGCTGAAGTTGGAAAGCTCAACGGGGATCTACTTCAACCGTCCGGAATAAGGTATGAGGTCTGATCCTTTAGTGTTAGATATTTGATTTCTCTTGCATGTTGGAAAGGATTGACTTCTGGAGTCAAGATGTCTGTTGTGGTACCCCAAGCCATAGGAATTTCTCTCCGTAACACTATGCAGCTGCAACACTGATCGAGGCCATTTGTTCTGGATCTTCATCTGTATTTTTCATGACAGAATTTTTAGTAACTGTGGTTACCTCAGGCTAGGTACCAATTTTCAACTTCTTTTCACATCTCCAAACAATGGTTTTCCACTTAGAATAAAAAAACACTTTGTCCAAACTTGCAACCACATGCTACTTAGATGGACCGAAGGGTACTAATCCCAACTCAGCAATAGGGAGGTGGCCTCCTGTCAATATATCTCTTGAAGTAGAAGGAAGATTTTATGGATTGTCCTGGGTAGAATTTTGTTCTCAATTCTCCTTGTATTTGTCCTCTTTCTCCTTTCATCTCAGTTCCTCGGCTATCCTCTATGCTTCTTCTTTTTCTTTCTCATTTGGTTGCTTTTGTATTCTTTCTTCTTCTTCCTTTCGCTTATGCTCCTATTCTTCTTTTTCCTTAGCAACTTCTTCTTCCTTTTGCTTCTGCTCCTCTTCTTCTTTTTCCTTAGCAGCTTCTTCTTCCTTTTCTCTCTGAGCCTCTTTAGCCAACAATTTCTTTGCTCCTTTGACTAAACTTTGTGTTTCTTCTTCTTTTTCTTTTTGAGCAACTTCTTCTTCCTGTATTTTCTGTTCCGTGGTGTTGTTGCTACCTTTGCCTCCTGAAAATGTGATTTTCCTCTTGAAATGTTTGTTCAAAGCGATCATATTACAAGCATTGTGGTATACTTCCTCATCTTTGTCTAAGTGATTAGAGTACTTGAATTTTACCTTCACAAGTGCACGGTGTGCAGCAACCTTTCCCTGAGAATCATTTCTATAAAAACTCTTCTCACCAAACTGGAAATTTTCCATATCTTTCACAAAATATGGTGTGCTTTTAACTCTGGAAAATTTATAACTACCAACATAAAAAGGCATTGGCGAGAAAACTTCCTTCTTCATATCGAACAGGTTACTCATGAATCTGTCCAAGAAGAGTTGTCTTACTGCTTCCTTATGCACTATATAATCAGTGGCATACTTCAGAAGTAGTGAAGGGGCCTTAGTTCCTCCATACATTCTCAAATAGGTTCCCTCTTCAGAGAAGAAATAATCTCCATATTCCCTTATAGCTTCTAAAGCACCTTCATACATCCATTTACATTCTTCAAGAAAAATCAGTTGATAAAGTGGCATTAGGAATTCCTCGCATATGAGCTTGTAAAAGATGTGATGTTTATGGGCCCATAAAATTTGGTACACAGTGTAAATGGGTGCTTTTCCCTCCTTCCAACTATAGTTTGGCTTCTCGAATGGGTGCAGGAAAAGTATATAGTCGATCAAAAATGATCCCATGTAGAACTCATCTTTTTGCTCGAGCAGTCCTCCCAATGGTGCAGATATACAAGAAGACAAGATATTAGCCACGATGTCCACCCAGTTAAAAATAGTACCTTCCATGGTCACATGCTAAATCATGGTATCCAACCAATCTTGTAAAATTTCCCATCGACCCTGTCGAAAATCGTGTTAAGAATTAGAGCTACCAGCCTATATGGAGTGCGCAGATTGGCGGTCTCATATTCACGAGATGCTCTTTATCGGAATGAATTTCCCTCTTTCCTCATCATTTTTTCACATCCAATATAATCAATTGTTACGGAGAAAAATTCCTATGGCTTGGGGTACCACAACAGACAAAGTAACCACAGAAATCAATCCTTTCCTATATGCAAGAGAAACCAAATATCTAACACTAAAGGATCTCGATACATACCTTATTCTGGACAGTTGATGCAGATCCCCATTGAGATTTTCCACTCTTGCTTGTATAAGTAATTTGCTATCTCAACATTCAGCAAACAAGACAAGCATGCTATATATAATTGTGTTAGACCTACTCTAGCATATATAATCAATAACATATAAGCATTTAAAAGCATCCATGGATTCAATACTCATTTAAATACACATTATTGGACAGGAAAAGATATTTCTATTAATATAAAATAGAGATTACAATAGTGACAACCTATGTCGGTACGTCTGCGAATCAGAGAAACTGAGTCCGCCACCTGGGCCTCCACCACTTCAATCCTCCATCTCTCAATAGCAAGCTCACAAGCAAAGGAAAGCTTGGGAAGAACACAAAGTGCTCCAAGGGACAAAGGGATTCTGACTCAAGTATAAGCTCTGGCAACATTGGACTATAGTTCTCTTGCTCTTCAATTCCTCTCCCTTTCAATGTATCCAAAGGGTTCCTTATATAGTGCTTCAATGGGGTAATGGAAGGTCAAATCCGAGTGATCTCCAGGCATATGGAAGGCCAAGAGACAAGTGATTCGTATCCACATCAAGGAAAACTCCAAAACTATTTGGCCTTTCGCACACATCTCGATGTACACGGGTTTAAGGGTCAAATCCGTGTATATACGCGAGCATGGGTTTAAAAGTCACGTATATCAAATAAGTCATGTTTTTAGGGATGGTCTTGGAAACATCAAAGGTACAAAAATGGTCCATGGGGTCTAAAGAGTCTGCAGAGGGACAAGGAAGTCCATAAAGGTGTGATCCACCATGTGTGGTAAAATTAGTTGTAACAGATGCCCCCTAATGTGTGAGGTCAGAGGGGTCATACGGTGACCGAAATATATTATAAGTCCATCCCAGAAGTGGAGTGATGAAGAACCAGGTGGAAGAACCAACCATCCAATAGTACAATATAATGATCAAACTCTACACATAACTGCAAGTAGATATAGCAGTCCCAGATACATAAGAGTACAATGGCCATGAATAGGCATGATACAAAATATGACATGTGTGGTCATCGCCACGTACAACATAGATAGATCAGAATCTCCATGATGAATATATACAAAGGATCATGATCTCCATGAAGTCTGAATATATATAATGGATCAAGATCTCCATACTGGCTGGAAACATCTGACATATACTGGAATCAAGTCACAAAAGCTGAAATCTCATGAACACTGGCACGATCAAGGAGATAGCATAGATGAAATGCCACCAATATAGAAGGTCTTCTACACAATCCGCTATGAGTACATGTCCTACTATGCGAATAGAGGTGTCGAGGTCGAACATAGTATTCCATCATCTGATTACCAGTCATTGATGTATACCATTAACAGACGCAAGATCACCCATCGATAATGAAAATGGGAATCAAGGTACTAGAGTGAAAACTAACAAGTGTAAATAAAGGTGTTGAGGTCGAACACTTGAAAGAATCCATCGATCAGGGGACATTGATGTATTCCCAAAAACTCCCGATGGCGAGAGAACCGGCCATTGATGACTGCAAGTCTCAAGGAACTCAAAATGACTCTAGATTCCTATCCCAAAATAAATGATCTGAAGTAGATGGGATGAAATCCACTGGAAGGAGGGCATTAAGGCATCCCCCATCATCCAACATGAGGTACTCAGCAAAGCTATATAATGTGGAAGGACTCGATCATAAAGTGCATGAACCAGTATCAGTACCAAGAATGGCCGACATGCAAAGTCAAGATAACTGAGGAATGGCCGACTCAGGTTTCAACTTCCTTCGAACAAGAGCATAAAGGTGAATGGTGACTAAATGTAGGCAGCATAGACTTGATATACAAAACTAGGACATCTCTACGACACTAGAGGCATCAACAGAGGCTCCATAGGGACTGGAAGCTTACCCAGTCAGTGGAGATAAACTCAGAGAAACGAGTACAGCTCATAAAGTCAAACTATTAACCCAACCAATGGATGTGATATATAGTGCTATGTTCAAAGGCGACACGAATCGACAGCTGCCAAAGATGACATCTTTTCTTATCCAGCTTTTTGGTTTTTTGATTTTTTGGACTTTTTCTAATATTTTGAAAAGTTTGAAAAAGAATAAAAGTTCTTTATAGTTACAGAGTAGGAGGAGACAAGTGTCAATGGGCAAACAAACTAGTTCCAAGCAACGGAACATACCTATGCTCAATGCAAGGACATGTGTAGGATAATGACACTCAGGGGAATGTTCCCTCCTGGCAAAAATGGGGAATCAAGTTGCAAAAGATATATAAAATGGCTCTGCATGGCTTGACATGAGACAAGCTTGGGCTATATGGTTGATAATCAAAGTCAGGAAATCCATCATAAGGCTCAACGAGGTAGGCAAAACTCATGATAATGCAATTACAACTTGACATAAGGGAGTCCTGCGGACAAAGGCCAGCAAAAAGATCAAGAGGAGTATGAGGCTCTTGTGCAAAGACATGGCGATACTATACAAAGGACTCCCGGACCTAAGAGAGGACTCACAGCATGGGTACCAAATGAAAAAGGGAGCTAATTAGGACACCCATGTACAGGAAATCTCTACCATTCACATAATATCACTTCTAACAGCAGCATAAAGGTTCTGTGATACCATGAAATGAGTTTGTACCTAAGGTTAAGATGGAATGGTCATAAGGCAATGCATAAGTGCAAGCGGATGTGAAACCCTAACCTATATGCCAGTTCATACATAATACCTGTGATAGGTATGAACGGGACAAAACCTTGGAGAGAGTGTACATAAACTGGACCCTACATGACAACCATATTAGTCCAAAACAACCCAAAATAGTCAATAAAGAATTCAAACTATAGGGAATAGGGAGGAATGATTATGACAAATAAATTCAAATAAAACAGTGCGGTGGATGATGGGACATAAAAAGGAATGTAAAGTGTAGACCCAACGTTCACGTATCCACTACCACCCCCATGAGGGTGACCACCAGTGTAAAGATCGAGAGAAGGGAATCAACATCCTCCACAAATGGATTAGAGGGCAGAATGTGACCACTCACAAATCTATGAGCAGGGTAAGGGGCTATGATGCCCCCAAGTCTGACACTAGGGTCTGTACTAGGACCAAGGATGGGTGATAGGATACCAGGCATGCCGAGAATAAAAGGACCCGAACTCAAGAGAGCATAAATATACTGAAGTAACTGCGATCCCAAATGCCAACTAGCGCACAAAGAGCATACTTCTAAGAAAATATACAACAAAAATACAAGCAAACCAAGGGGAGGATATGTGAGCTCCCGAATGAAGCAGGTATGTCTCTCCTAGGAGAGGCTTGAGACTCCCATACACAACAACGGAGGTATGTAACCAATTATAGTGGCCCTCAGCTTCAACGCATAAAGTGACTATGTTGTCCGACCTCTACCTGGCCAGGACACCTACAGAATAACCTCTGCAAAGTACCCCCTCGATAACCTAGGTAAGGAAACTAAGGTCACCTCAATATAACCAATGCTCAAGCAGACAGTCGCAGGCGGGATTGACCATATGGGCAGGGTAGAAAAGCTCGAAACTCTCAAAAGAGCCCCTAGATACGAATACAATCCTGGAAATATCTCTGGTGCTACTCAGTTATGACCAGGGGTCATCCCAATCAATAACCGCTCACACTGCCTTGTGCTTAACTCCCTTGTAAGAGGAGGATCTTGAGAAACACTAATTATACCAAGGATTTCACTATCTCACCTGGACAGACACCTGATTTTTGTTGTTTAGTAGTCTTGGAAAATTAACTTACAATGGACTATTCCAAGACCCTAAAACCTAATCTTGTTGATGCACCCTATAAAAGAAAAAAGTGTAATTCATGTTATTATGCATTGATTTTAATTGGTTGTAATTACTCAAAGGGAAATGATCGTGCAACTAATGAAGTTATGACTCAACAGTGAATTAAATATGCACACCATAACAAACAATGTTAAGTGTAATCTTTATCAAATGAAAAATAGGGTATGCCACTACATGAGATGCATAAATATATATTCCTTTCTGAATGCCCATGCAATCCTTCCTATATGAAATGATAAATAAAACTCTCATCCAAGCAATCCAATGCAAGTACCTCCTCAAATCCATATGCAAAAAACGCAACTACCTTGTATTTTTCAATATAAAAGACTGAAAAATGCAATAAAAGTCATCTAAAACTCTCAGTCTCTGCAACAAGTATAAAACACAAGCCCAACAAGACACCAAGACAAAAAAGAGTAATGCACTAATGGAAAAACAAAAAGGATAAATGACTAAAACTACTTTCAAAGAAAAATCAATGAAAAAGCGGTCTCTGGTCACAAAAGAAGCATCCAACAGACAACATCAGACCCAAGGAAGACCCAACCACACTCACAACCCACCCAACAACTTCCCACAACATCAAACTCACCAAAAGGGAGGATGTACATGATTGTTTAAAGAATATCTACGTATATACACTACTTTTGGCCAAAAAGCTGCATGTATATGCGGATTTTGGCCAAAAACCTACGTGTATACGTGACTTTTGGCCAAAAATTAGCGTATGTACGCGACTTTTGGCCAAAAACCTACGTATACAGAGAAGACAGTGATAAAAAGTAGGCCAAGGATCAAACCAATAAAGGGGAGTGTCAATGGATGAACATACTATAAAATGCAACACAGAAACAAGGAGAAACAAAGAGCAAGCCAAGAATATCAAGCACATTGTGCCCCCAAACCCCAAATAAAACCAAGGAAAGTCCCTAGTATGGTCACCAATTCTGTTATGGAGAAAACTTCCTATGGCTTGGGGTACCACAACAGACAGAGTAACCACAGAAATCAATCCTTTCCTATATGCAAGAGAAACCAAATATCTAACACTAAAGGATCTCAATACATACCTTATTTTGGACGGTCGATGTAGATCCCCATTGAGCTTTTCCACTCTCGCTTGTATAATTAATTTGCTATCTCAACATTCAGAAAACAAGACAAGCATGCTATATATAATTGTGTTAGACCTACTCTAGCATATATAATAAATAACATATAAGCATTTGAAATCATCCATGGATTCAATACTCATTTAAATACACATTATTGGACAGGAAGAGATATTTCTATTTGTTGGTAATAACTCCCGATTCCAAATTGATTATTCAAATGCAAATGCCTATATTTATACATTTCATGAGGCGGTTGATTACCAGCCTTTTCGCCTT